>JAWPHD010025504.1:0-16085 GCA_037043455.1 Cyrtodaria siliqua
AGATGTCTTTATTAATGCTGCCTAGTCTGTAAACGTATATCGCCTGGCGGAGATTTCTTTATTATTGCTGCCTAGTGTGTAAACGTATATCGCCTGGCGGAGATGTCTTTATTATTGCTGCCTAGTGTGTAAACGTATATCGCCTGGCGGAGATGTCTTTATTAATGCTGCCTAGTCTGTAAACGTATATCGCCTGGCGGAGATGTCTTTATTAATGCTGCCTAGTGTGTAAACGTATATCGCCTGGCGGAGATTTCTTTATTAATGCTGCCTAGTCTGTAAACGTATATCGCCTGGCGGAGATGTCTTTATTAATGCTGCCTAGTGTGTAAACGTATATCGCCTGGCGGAGATGTCTTTATTATTGCTGCCTAGTGTGTAAACGTATATCGCCTGGCGGAGATGTCTTTATTAATGCTGTCTAGTCTGTAAACGTATATCGCCTGGCGGAGATGTCTTTATTAATGCTGCCTAGTCTGTAAACGTATATCGCCTGGCGGAGATTTCTTTATTAATGCTGCCTAGTCTGTAAACGTATATCGCCTGGCGGAGATGTCTTTATTAATGCTGCCTAGTGTGTAAACGTATATCGCCTGGCGGAGATGTCTTTATTATTGCTGCCTAGTGTGTAAACGTATATCGCCTGGCGGAGATGTCTTTATTAATGCTGCCTAGTGTGTAAACGTATATCGCCTGGCGGAGATGTCTTTATTATTGCTGCCTAGTGTGTAAACGTATATCGCCTGGCGGAGATGTCTTTATTAATGCTGCCTAGTCTGTAAACGTATATCGCCTGGCGGAGATGTCTTTATTAATGCTGCCTAGTCTGTAAACGTATATCGCCTGGCGGAGATGTCTTTATTAATGCTGCCTAGTCTGTAAACGTATATCGCCTGGCGGAGATGTCTTTATTAATGCTGCCTAGTGTGTAAACGTATATCGCCTGGCGGAGATGTCTTTATTAATGCTGCCTAGTGTGTAAACGTATATCGCCTGGCGGAGATGTCTTTATTAATGCTGTCTAGTCTGTAAACGTATATCGCCTGGCGGAGATGTCTTTATTAATGCTGCCTAGTGTGTAAACGTATATCGCCTGGCGGAGATGTCTTTATTAATGCTGCCTAGTGTGTAAACGTATATCGCCTGGCGGAGATGTCTTTATTAATGCTGTCTAGTCTGTAAACGTATACCGCCTGGCGGAGATGTCTTTATTAATGCTGTCTAGTCTGTAAACGTATATCGCCTGGCGGAGATGTCTTTATTAATGCTGCCTAGTGTGTAAACGTATATCGCCTGGCGGAGATTTCTTTATTAATGCTGCCTAGTCTGTAAACGTATATCGCCTGGCGGAGATGTCTTTATTAATGCTGCCTAGTCTGTAAACGTATATCGCCTGGCGGAGATGTCTTTATTAATGCTGCCTAGTGTGTAAACGTATATCGCCTGGCGGAGATGTCTTTATTAATGCTGCCTAGTCTGTAAACGTATATCGCCTGGCGGAGATGTCTTTATTAATGCTGTCTAGTCTGTAAACGTATATCGCCTGGCGGAGATGTCTTTATTAATGCTGCCTAGTGTGTAAACGTATATCGCCTGGCGGAGATGTCTTTATTAATGCTGTCTAGTCTGTAAACGTATATCGCCTGGCGGAGATGTCTTTATTAATGCTGCCTAGTCTGTAAACGTATATCGCCTGGCGGAGATGTCTTTATTAATGCTGCCTAGTCTGTAAACGTATATCGCCTGGCGGAGATGTCTTTATTAATGCTGCCTAGTCTGTAAACGTATATCGCCTGGCGGAGATTTCTTTATTAATGCTGCCTAGTCTGTAAACGTATATCGCCTGGCGGAGATGTCTTTATTAATGCTGCCTAGTGTGTAAACGTATATCGCCTGGCGGAGATTTCTTTATTAATGCTGCCTAGTCTGTAAACGTATATCGCCTGGCGGAGATGTCTTTATTAATGCTGCCTAGTGTGTAAACGTATATCGCCTGGCGGAGATGTCTTTATTAATGCTGTCTAGTCTGTAAACGTATATCGCCTGGCGGAGATGTCTTTATTAATGCTGCCTAGTGTGTAAACGTATATCGCCTGGCGGAGATGTCTTTATTAATGCTGCCTAGTCTGTAAACGTATATCGCCTGGCGGAGATTTCTTTATTAATGCTGTCTAGTCTGTAAACGTATATCGCCTGGCGGAGATGTCTTTATTAATGCTGTCTAGTGTGTAAACGTATATCGCCTGGCGGAGATGTTTTATTAATGCTGCCTAGTCTGTAAACGTATATCGCCTGGCGGAGATGTCTTTATTAATGCTGCCTAGTGTGTAAACGTATATCGCCTGGCGGAGATGTCTTTATTAATGCTGCCTAGTCTGTAAACGTATATCGCCTGGCGGAGATGTCTTTATTAATGCTGCCTAGTCTGTAAACGTATATCGCCTGGCGGAGATGTCTTTATTAATGCTGCCTAGTGTGTAAACGTATATCGCCTGGCGGAGATGTCTTTATTAATGCTGCCTAGTGTGTAAACGTATATCGCCTGGCGGAGATGTCTTTATTAATGCTGCCTAGTGTGTAAACGTATATCGCCTGGCGGAGATGTCTTTATTAATGCTGCCTAGTGTGTAAACGTATATCGCCTGGCGGAGATGTCTTTATTAATGCTGCCTAGTGTGTAAACGTATATCGCCTGGCGGAGATGTCTTTATTATTGCTGCCTAGTGTGTAAACGTATATCGCCTGGCGGAGATTTCTTTGTTAACACCGTCCCGTTTAATTAGAATGGCAATAGGATAAAAGTGAGGTTTGGTGCTCGCTAGAACCTTGTTTAATAAATACTGACAATGGTGATATTTGGGAGCAACAAACACAATTAAGAGAATAAAGAAGCAGACTCCGTTTTATTGAGTCTGTTCATGAGAAGTAATGTAAAGCAACACCTCTCACGCCCATTAACACCGGCTTAAGCGGTATTCTAAGCCGGGGCTACTTCAAAGTCACCTATATTGGGCTCGTTGGTCCCAAAGGACCAGTAAAACTAACACTACTACGGTGTCCTGTTAGGGCCATCTTACCATGGTAAGATGCTTACCATCGATCATCGCATCTTACCATCGCATCTTACCATCGACCATCGCATCTTACCATCGACCATCGCATCTTACCATCGCATCTTACCATCGACCATCGCATCTTACCATCGATCAACGACCTAGGTCGATGGTCGATGGTAAGATGCGATGGTAACATGGCCCTAACAGGACACCGTACACTACTGATTCGTAGTACTGGGAGACTTTTTACAGCCGCCACCCCGCTCTAAACGAACGCTAATGTGAATGTCAATAAATACTGATAAAGGTGATCCATGGGAGCAACAAACACAATAAAGAGATTAAAGCAGTTCCTGAATGTGGTACCTGAATGCGTGCATATTAGATGACTGTGTCCTGTACCTGAATGCGTGTATATTAGATGACTGTGTCCTGTGAATGCTGCATGGCATGTGTTCGTCTTGTACAGCTACTGTTAAAACTGTGATGTACGAAACAAAAATATATTGTTTACAAATTATAAATTATCAGACCCCTCCTCATCCAACGTGTCTTTTGCCACAATGCGGTTTTGTCTTACATACATGCTTATATTAATGAGTAAATGTTTTGTCTTTATATGTTTTATCATAACTTTTCTGTTATTTTAAAATACATTAGGACAATATTAACAACGTACTAATAGTGTAAATGTACCCAATCGTGTATTAAATATTGCATGAAATATTGCACATCTTTATGACGCTACTATAATCCAACACGGCACTTTAGTTCCATATTTATTACAGCTCTTCAACCCCCTTGTAAACACTGAAATGCCCAAATAAACTAATTTAACTATTTGTCTTCGTGTCAACAGCAATCGACAATAGTTTTCATAGCGTATGAACCTATAAATCTGCCGCCGCAGTAACTATTTCCGTCTACATGTCGAAATGACACTCGGTAAGGTAATAACTATCGTAACTCATGGTCATGATTCACGTTAAGTGGTCTTGCCAATAGTTATAACACTATAGGTATGAAACCACCAATTATTTTCCCCATTGACACTAATGATAAATGTCACATATTAATGATTTGCTGCAATTTCAACTCAAGTATGGATAAAGCAGCAGAGTAAGTTTTATACAGAAAAATATTTAACTTGAAAAATCTCCAGACAAGACATGTAAGGAAGTCCTTGTTTGCTTACTAAATTGGTCAAGTGTACAGCATTTTCATTGATAGTCGCTCACAAAGTGTATGCATAGATTCAAAATTTGGAAAATGTTCACCAATGATCATCACTAATCCAGTAAAACATATCAATACACTTCTTATACATACAACAATACAATCGAATAGAACTGGACTATTTTCCTCTACGTATAATGCCCATTTCAAACAAAAAGGGAGGGATTACTTTTTATTATAGGAACTACCTCGACGGTTTCTATACAACTGGTGGTGTCAAACCTATATATAGCGGATATGACATGAGGGTTCGAGTCGGGTTCTTATCTAAGTCAAAAAATATTTTCGTCAATATAAAACCCTTTTTCAGTATTTATTTATATTTTGTTAAAAGTCCACCTAATAAACTTTAACTAATACGTGGTACGTGCGTGTCAACTGAAACTTACATTGTCTCATGGTGGTCTAGCTAAGTACGTAGTCTAACCATGGGATATATATGAGCTGAAATTATACATTTACCTACAAGTTTATTGTCTGATGGTGGATTAGCTTGTATAAGTAGTGTACTTTTGATATTAATCATATTTTAAAGCTCATATTTTTATTCATCTTAGAAATCATTGTGCATTGTTCTTTTAGTATATTATAAAGTTTCTAATCATGTTTTATGTCATACATAACATTGTTTCAACAAATGGGCGTACATATTGTAATTATATGTATTTTTGTTTGAGGACCATATGTCAGACTGTCAGCCAAATATGTTATCCTCGATAAATAAAGATATTATCATCATGGAATGTTTCTATTTCTTTCAAACAGTTTCTACTAGTAACAGCTTCTTGTCGTCTCCTTTTGCCTTTTTATTTTCCTCCTTTTTCTTCTTAATGGTTCTTCTTCGTTCTCTCGTAGCTCTCATTTTTTCCCTCTTCGCCTGCTTTTGTAGTTTGAAGTATATATCGCTAAAACAAATAATAGAACTTAGTAAAGTGGTTCAAGGAGTGATCCAAAAGCTCCGAACTTATCTAAAGTCACTGAACAAAATCATTGTTTGGGATGATATACTGGAAAGAAAAAGAAACGCATAATGGATATTTCCGCTATATATTGTATGTTTAATATGCTACTGCTAATAGAATGATACAGGGCGACATTAGACCTGTCCTTTCGGAAAGTGGGTTTAAACAGAACCGAACACACCGATAGTTATCCCTTTAACGTTTCATTATCGTCAGAATGCGCATTTGGCTCAAGCAGGTGAGCAAGCTTAGGCTTTAAACGTTGCAGTCTCTTAACATTAAACACAATACTGAAATGGCTTGACTTTTTCAAACGAAACTTCAACATTTATGGATTTCGTGTTACAAAGTATACTTTCATTAAAAGGTCTACTACATGCCAGAATTGTCCTTCTTTTATTAGTTCAAGCCCCTTTTTGTACAAAACACGTTGAGATATATCTGGTATATTACGTGGAATTAAGTGTATATAATAGTGTAGTATAGGCAATTTTCTGAATATGCGTTTCTTTTTACTTTTAGTATATTTGTGTTCGAGGGCAATAGTAATTTGATAACGGTAAGGAATTGTTGAATGTAGAATAGTTATGCACGTATGTCTTTTAATGGTGCAAGCTCGGCCAATCCCGTCATTCTTCGCGGTTGTGTATTTCGACGAATCGGTATGTTCAAAATCTTGACATTTTGTTAGCCGGAAGGCAAAGAGACAAAAAATAGTTCACTGTTGCTATATAATCAATATGTCCGTTAGCCACACATGTTGATGTATGATAAGCGTTGTATGTTTGTTATTTATAATACCGATGAAGGTGTAATCACTGCTTTCATGTAAATAACTGATTCTGAATGCGTGAATTTAAAGTGCGCCATGCTTTAAGACAAACAAATTTGCATTCAAAATCATAGTTATCATCCAAAGTTTACAATGTCATTCAGCCGATTGCTCCATCAATAGTTTATTTACTTGAAAGCAGTGATAAAACCTTCATCTGCATTGTTAAAAAGAATCATTCAACGCAACTTTTACATCAACACGCGTGGAAAGCGGCTATATTGTTTATATAGCGACAGTGCACTATTTTCTGTGTCGTTCCTTCCGGCTAAATATCAAGATTTTCAACATACCGAAGCTCGATATACACACGAGGCGGGATAACTAAGAATGACGGAATTGGCCGAGCGTTCACGATTGATGGAAACCTTCTAGATACTGCAAAGAAGTGATCGAGATGATGCGAACGGTATGTCTTATAGTTATCAAATTCAGCTGGAGCACATCGTATATGGAACAACTATTTCAGAGATCTGAAGACCGAAGTATTTGACTAAATATAATATATGTGACATATTCAGGCTGTCACATAACAATTCTATGTCTTTTTTATATGGATAATTTTGATTCTCTATGGTTGTTCCTATAAATATAAACAAAACAGTACCTTTTTTCTAACTTCTTTTTACGGGCGTAAATTTCATACCCGATGAAGGAGAGCAGAATAATTCCAAATGCGACCAGCGCAAGACTTATGTCTGAAATGATTAGAAAAAAACGAATTAAGCAATCTGCACGACCAAACCTAGTCGTCGTTAGTCGTCGAGATTGATATTCTACACTTGATATATATATATACATGTGTGAATGTGAATGAAACTATTAAAACTGCATCAGTCGACATTCTAAGTACCCCAGCTACAGTGTATGTCATACCTTAATGGAAGGTACCCTTTTTAATAAAATTCGCCGGAAAATTCATCAATATTTTATGTCATATCTTTTAAATTGAAGATACATTTTTGATAAAATATCGTCTGAAACGTAATTAATATATTTGTTAACAGATTCATCAAGTTACATTGAAAATTTAGATTCAGTTTGATAATCATTCATACTTTAGCGCTGCTTTTAACAATTTGAGCAAATATGCTGAACAATAAACATTTAAGAATCATTTAAAATCGGGGTACTTATTAGTAACGTCTAGTGTATATATAAATAATACCTTCGATATAGTTACTGCTTTAGTAATCCGAGCCTTCTCTGACCCTACCAGCCCTTTTTACCATTTTGGTATTTGATCTGGCCGTGTGCGATCAGAGCGGTTCCTATAGTAGAAACACGGGGATCTCCTCTCCCGCGAAATGGAGCTAGCTACTCTCTTGGTTTTAAGTAAACATATCTAAGACAGTATGCCTTGAATTAACATTTCAAGCATCTAAAGCGATTATCAATGTACCTATTTACCTATTTGAACCGAAATATTTGCTATATTAATCTTAATAAAGTTGTAACGGTCAACCCTTTTCAGACGAAATTACAAAATATTAAATTTCCGACATTTGTTATTATTCAGGTCAAGTGTAACGTGATCGTGACCGGTGTGCCGATAAATATTTTCCGCAAAATTCAAACAATTTCAATATTGCGACCAACTTTTCCTTTTGGCACTCGTAATACTATGAACAACATCCAATTGTTTATATTAAATAGATCCTAATCATGCTCCGAGAAGAGTTCGTTCCTCTCCAAAAATCCCTCGATGTTGTTAGTTGATAGTGGAGTTATATGATTGCCTTTACCGCGCGTGACAATATCACGGGAATTTAATTAATATGCAAAGTGACAATATGGCGGATATAGTAAATAGAAGTGTACTTCAAAACATAAATGTGTTTTTTTGTGTCACTACAATCGATAAAGGTGCAGTTTTATCATTGCAACTTGGTATAATAAACATTATTTGATCGGCTAACTTATCGTAAAAAATTGACACGACGCCGCAAATATCGTTAAAAGTGCATGACTGTGTGTTTTTAGTAATCCCCCCGTTTTCACTATAGGAGTTTCTTTGACACTAAAAAGCCACATAAAAAGGGCTTTTAGGGTCAGAGAATGCTCGGATTACTGCTTTAGATGTCTTGCTGTTCACAGCAATCTTAAACTGTTTATCAATATTTAGAACGGGGCTTGCTTGGGTATGAAATAAAACCTTAATTTCGGCTTTAAAAAATTGCATATTGTAATTTTAATTACATATTAAATGTTTTAATTTTTACAATAGGTTATCGCATATTTTTCAGTAAAATGTGTTTAAACGTGTTTTATTGTCGAAATATCCATTATAAAATCCTGCTAATATAAACTTTCCCATCGCTTAATGAAAATAAGGCGGGGCCACTATACTTATGGAATTAAGACGGGGCCACGAAATGACACTCCCATTACACTATACTTATGGAATTAAGGCGGGGCCGCGTAATGACACTCCCATTACACTATTCTTATGAAATTAAGGCGGGGTCACGTAATGCCACTCCCATTATACCATACTTACACTCCCACTTGGTTTCGCATGTGCCATTAGAACAACTGAAATGTAGCAAACAAACTAGCATCAGAAAAGTCTTGACACTAACTCTTAATTTTAAAAAAAAAAGCACAATATTTATGTGGCAATAGTTCTGAATACAAATGGTGATACATAACATAAATTGTAGGTACATAACATTGTGAAATTTACAGAAATGTTTTTAAGACGTGTGATTTCGTTGCGGGTTAACAGAAATGAACAGAAGTGCAATATTTGGAAACATTAAAATGGAAACTATTTGAAAACGTGTATTATCCTATTTGAGAAAAGCATATTTTTTCTAATATAACTTATGTTTTTGTGTTGCTAATTTAACGAGTTTGTATTATTTATCTCCATATGGAATTAAAACGTTAAGAAAAAAAAACGTAGAATATTAGTTAGTTCTTTATCAAAACATTCCAAGAAATACCCACTTTGTTCCAATCACGCAGAACCTATATTTACATTATTCATTATTGACCGCATACTAGGATACTGGTATAACATAAATATTTGCTACCCGGGACATAAAATGTCACCCGAGGACAACGCCCAGTGCTAATATCATGTCAAGGGTAGGACATACGCATGTCACACTAGTAGGACGACGTCATGACACGCCGCTAGGGTTCAGAAAGATGAATGATACGGCCGAGACTATCTACTATGTTAAGAGTTGTCTGGTCTTGGCAGGCCGAGACTATCTACTATGTTAAGAGTTGTCTGGTCTTGGCAGGCCGAGACTATCTACTATGTTAAGAGTTGTCTGGTCTTGGCAGGCCGTGACTATCTACTATGTTAAGAGTTGTCTGGTCTTGGCAGGCAGACTATCTACTATGTCGGAGGTGTCTGATCTTGACAGGCCGAGACTATCTACTATGTTGGAGTTGTCTGGTATTGTACTAGGTATTGCCCTCTGATGATATTGCAAGTCGCGAGTAGCAACTATTTCTGTTATCACAGAGGACATTCTGTCGAATAAATTCTCTATATTACCTGAGGCTATGCGTTGTGACATCCATGGGAACTGTAATGTAGATAAATGATAAGTTAATAGGCTTTATTATTTGAATAATAACATAAATAATAATAATAATTATTATCATTATTATTATTATTTTCATTATTATTATTATTATTATTATCATTATTATTATTATAAACATACAAACACATTACTTTGTCAATATTCTAAAAACCAATGAATAAACCTATACTTTAGTCGTCACATATACATTATTATATAACGTATGTATGGTATGATCCTTTAAGGGTGAACCATCAACATTGTGTATCTAGCTTTAAACAGAGGTTGGTGGAGGTTGCTTTATTTAAAAATGGAACACTGATCTACAAGAAAATAGAATATTATCAAGTTTATATAGACATGTTAAAGATAATTTTGTATATGAAAATTATCTGAATATTTTATGTACATTTAAAGATTCGTTAAAAAGTCATGCATGACATAGGATTGAAAAGATTATGAGAGTGGACCTTTGGAAACGGCCGAACACGATATATACGAATATTACAGTCTCGGTTTGATTGAGACTGTTCATGAACGGTAGTGAAATATGCTCACGCACCCTAGCCCCGGGTTCAGCAGAACTTAATATTCATAAACTCAATAGTACATAAGTTTAACCATTCCCAAAAATGGCATGCATATGGCGGTGGACATAGCGACCTCTATACTTATTACAACCCCATGTCCAGCGGCGTATGGTCCCAGTATCTAACAAAAGTCTATGCCCCGAAGAGCGAAATAAACAAAATGGAATTTAGTTGAGAGCAGCGGTTATGAAGCCTGCGCATCACAAGTAACAGCCAAACGACTAAATTAAAAGCAGACAACATATCCTATGGGGTGGTCAAGTCGGTTTAGAAACGGTGTACATATGTTGTAACAATTTAGCTTCAAAAACAGACTTATAAATACAGGTTTATTAGGCTTCAACACATACTTATAATATAGGTTTATTTGGCTTCAAAAAAGTCTTATAATACAGGTTTATTAGGCTTCAAAACATACTTATAATATAGGTTTATTTGGCTTCAAAAAAGTCTTATAATACAGGTTTATTTGGCTTCAAAAAGACATACTACATGTTTACTTATGACATACTTCTGCAGATCCTCCCTGGTCTGTAGTACGTGTCTAGGGAGTCATCGTCATACCCCGTCTTGCACGAGCACCATATAATCCACAGGCGTGTTCAAACACCAGCCCACAGGCGAGCAGTCATGATATTTTCCACCTTCCTCAGTACATTCATCAAAATCTGCAGTTAAAATCTATATTTTGTAACCATCGTTTTACAAAGCATGTTAGGATTTAGCGGGTGAATTAATTAGTCCCACCACGAGCTAAAAATAAAACAAATATGTCAGTAATCCACGTTATAAATCCATGTGTTACGTTTGTTATAATGCTACTTAACGAGGGGGGGGCGACAACAAATGTGTCCATTTTAGTGTCTGCAACTCCATGTCCAGCTCTGAACTTCAATTCCATTTTTTGCTTGTCAAATATTTGTAGTAATGTCCACCTCCGCATACACCAAACCCTGTCCCGTATTCTAAAATGTCAGAATTATCCACTGCCTAGTATAACGCTTTCTCAACATCAACACGAATAACGGCAGGAATGGCGTAAACAAAGCAAAATCACGGACTTAACTGCGACAAGGTCATAATTGTGTTAACCAGATGACAAACCATATATTGATAATTATGGACTGGTTTACAGTTTTATTCATGATAACTTCAGTGTGGAATCATATAATATTACATTGTTAATCTCTGTTATTGCATTGTATTTTTTTTTTTGTTATGAAAATATTTTATTTTTCAATTTGCACAATTATACAATAACACACCATATTTACAAAGAGCAGTTACATTTTCTAAATACATGTTTACATTATATAAATCAACAAAACACATGTTTTATTATAACTTGTGTCTCTCGAAAAAGAAGATTATGTTAGATATGACAGGAGATAGGCTGTTTAGAACGGTAATGAAAGACAGAATAGATGAAAAGAATAGCAGAAAGGAATAGAAGTAAACCAAAAACACTGTACGCGTAGTTTTTAAACGTGGGCAGTTTTGAGCTGCAAAATATTCCCATTTATCGTTGTGTTGTCTTATTTTTTTCCCTAGATGTCGCTATTATTCTTTCTATGTTTTCAACTTTGTTTATAAAGTGTTTATCTTTGCAATATTTTTTATCTGTATTTTTGAGTGAGCCAACACAAAATATAACCGATTTGTTTATGTTTAACTTGAGCCCTGATGTCAAACTGAATTTATCTATTAGTCTAATTTAAGATTTAAATGTTTTTTTCGAACCATCTAGTATGAAAGTGGCATCATCTGCAAAAGCTGTATTTTTATTTCTTTATTAGCCATTATTACACCTTTAATGTCGTTTTCTGTTCTAATGGCTTTATAAAGAATTTCAATTACAACTAGGATTATATAAGGTGACAGTGGGCATCCTTGTCTTACTCCTCATTCTATTTTAAAAAAGTTTGATACACAACTTTGGGCATCTCTGTAAAATAGTTTAATCCAATTAACAAACGATGTTCCAAAATTGAAATATGTTATACATTGTAAAATAAAATGCCTTTCGAAATCAGCAAAAAACATATGTCCTGGTAAATTGTCTTCGATCAAATAGTCGATTATTTCAAATATTGTTCTTATATTCTCTAGTATGTATCTACCCTTTAAAAAAACTGTTTGACTATTGTCTATAAATGTATATAAAACCGTTTTCATACGGTTAGCTATACATTTCGTCGCGACTAATTGGCCTCCAGTTAATAAGTGAAGTTAAGTCTTTATTTTGTTTTAGCAGAAGCGTTATAATACCTTGTTTTTGAATTGCAGTTTAATTTCCAATTTCATACGAATAATTTATTGATTCCTTAATTTCATTCCAAAATAGTTTATAGAACTCATTTGTTATACCGTCCGACCGAGGACTCTTATTATTTTTCATTTCCTTTAGGGCATTTAAACATTCTGTCTCACTACATGTAATTCAGCTGCCGAAGCTGACTCTTATATGGCTTTTATATCTGTCTATGGTTAACAGACTGTGACTCATGTAAGTGGCAATAAGCATGCTTTACAACTTGAATTCCTAGAGAACTCGTCTGAAAAACTTGAATGGTATAAACACATATTTTGTAATGTTGAAAGGTTACCATTTCACTTGCTGAAATGACGTTTTCCTAAACCAGTCTACTGAAATGTAGCATGTAATCTTTACTATTATATGTATATTAGCGACGAAACATTCAGAAGCCTCATAGTGCAGTTGGTCGAGGGCGCCGTGTTAGTGCCCATGAAGGTAGGGTTCAACCCTGCTGATTTCCCTTCTTTTTGTTTCTTTTTTCTTTTTTAATTTTCATTGGTTTGTATTATTCCTTTACATTTTTCACTTTGATAACGCAATCTTATAATTACACATTGTAACAGTGAACAGTTTATATGTGTTGTAATGTACACTCTAACGCACACGTGAACAATTGTATTTCTATGGTGATGTGTACTTCTAGCACGTCGTATTACAAGGTAATTGTAATCAATATGTAAGGCATGTCAAGGTTTTGAACAGAAAAAAAGCGAGGTCGCCCACAATGATTTAAAATGCTTGGTAGGAAGAACTGATGGTAAAAATCGGAAAAAAAATGTAAGAAAAAACGGTCGTGGCGTGTTTATGTCTCACTCTCCCTCCCTCCGTCCCTACCTCTCGCTTTCTTTCTCTCTCTCTTTCTCTATCTCTTACCTTCTCACTCTCTCTGTCCTATGTGTGTCTGTCTGTCTGTATTTCTCTCTCTCTCTCCATTTTATTTTTCAATATTTCAGTTCATGCATAAATTAAATATTGAATTTTGATTTATAATCTCCTAACATGTGTAAACGATGCATGCATAACTTCAAATACGGTATCTCCATCTTTACTATTAGCTATGTCCCTTGGTTGGGGCCCCTCTACAAATATTCCAATTTTTATAAACAATGTCTCCCTTGTGTGTTGTGTCAATATAAAGTACACACACACACACACACACACACATAAAAATGGAGGATTATTTTATGCATACTAGTTTCTTTGATGCAACAGGATAGTTGGAAAGGGTGTTTTTTTAAAAGGCCGCTAAGTACCTGAAGCGTCTCATACAGTACCGCCTTATCTCAATAATATTCAGTGAATGTAGGTAGTTCTGATGTTGTATATATGAACCCACACGTACACAGTAATCACTTGGAACAACATTCGTAATAACTGTTAGATTATTTCAGTACTAGTGTTACTTTCATCAGGATTGTGTAGCTTTAAGTATTTTCCGCCGAGCAATAGTACTTTTGTACCTGTACAATTTAAAAACATCATGAATGTCCCGTGCGGTATACACGTGTATCCGTAAAATAGTATAGACAATGGTCACTCATACAAAGTCAAATGTGAACATTAAATGGATTATTTGAGTACTGGATATGTGTTACTATATAATATTAAATGGATTACTTATTTTCTGGTTGACGATCATTAACAGACAGTGGAATAGTACTGTACATGGAGGTAAGTCATGAGCTTACTCTCACACACACACACACACACACACACGCACACGCACACGAACACGCACACTCACACGCAAACGCGTACACGCGCACACACAGACATGCGCGCACACGCGCCCACGCACACACACACACAACACACACATACACACACACACACACAACACACACATACACACAACACACACATACACACATACACACATACACACATACACACATACACACACACATACATACATACATACATACATAGATACATACATAAATACACATATATATACACATATTTACACATGCATATACACATACATATACACTTACATACATACACATACATATACATATACATAAACACGTATACATATATTCTTAAAAAAATGGAATATCAAAAATAATTTTAAACTCATGTTTATTTGCAAAGCATAACGAACTTGAGTTCTTGAATTGTTTAATCTATGAAAAGTCATTTTTGAGATAAAAGCAGAACTAAGATAATAACAGAACTATGAAAATAATAGAAATATAACGACAATAACAATCTACGTCACCTTTGTACTCGATCTCTTCCTCGAATGGCCAAGCTATTTTCAACTGACTTTTTCCGATCTCACCATGTGATCTGTAAAGGAGTAAAGAAAGGAGTGATTTTTTGGTAAACAGACCAAAATGATATGATTGTTGTTTAAGTCATTTTTAGCACATAGTTAGGGGCCATATATGACGGCTGATTTTGTGTGGTAAAGGCAGATCAACCCATTTTTCCTGGGTAGAACAGTTCTGTATACCTCCCGCCATCCGTAAGAATCGAGACTTTCTCACTTGACTAGTCGAGCTCCCAGTGGGATTTGAACCCTCAGTGATGAGAGGCTAGAACGTCTTTATTATTCTATCCCAGCCACGGATGAAATGGACCAAACAGCATGTTTACATTATATACATAACACAGAGAATGATCATCTATATATGAATATACAAAAACAAATGTATAGCGTTGACACGGTTTCCTTAATCGTTTGTAACACTGGTTTGTAGTAGTTACCTGATCTCACTATTGTTGTTGTAGTTACCTAACCACACTATTGTTGTGGTAATATACCTGATCACATTACTGTTGTGGTGGTTACCTGATCAGACTATTGTTGTCGTAGTTACCTGATCAGGACTATTGTTGTCGTAGTTACATGATCAGACTTGTAGTGGTAGTTACCTGATCACACTATTGTTGTGATAGTTACCTGATCACACTATTGTTGTAGTAGTTACCTGATCAGACTATTGTTGTGGTAGTTACCTAACCACACTATTGTATGTGGTATGTTACCTGATCAGACTATTGTTGTGGTAGTTACCTGATCACACTTTTGTTGTAGGGTAGTTACCTGATCAGACTATTGTCGTGGTAGTTACCTGATCAGACTATTGTTATCGAAGTTACCTGATCACACTGTTGTTGTGGTAGTTACCTGATCACACTAGTGTTGTGGTAGTTACCTAATCACACTATTGTTGTGGTAGTTACCTGATCAGACTATTGTCGTGGTAGTTACCTAACCACACTATTGTTGTGGTAGTTACCTGATCAGACTATTGTTGTGGTAGTTACCTGATCAGACAATTGTTGTGGTAGTTACCTGATCACATTATTGTTGTGGTAGTTACCTGATCACACTATTGTTGTGGTAGTTACCTGATCACACTACTGTTGTGGTAGTTATCTGACCACACTATTGTTGTGGTAGTTACCTGATCACACTATTTTTGTGGTATTACCTGATTACACTATTGTTGTGGTAGTTACCTGATCCTACTATTGTTGTGGTAGTTACATGATCAGACTATTGTTGTGGTAGTTACCTGATCACACTTTTGTT
>JAWPHD010025505.1:0-16077 GCA_037043455.1 Cyrtodaria siliqua
GTATATATGCGTAAGAACTGAATATATCTGAGGAAGAACGGAATATATATGCGTAAGAACTGAATATATGCATAAGAACTGAATATATATGCGGAAGAACTGAATATATATGTGTAAGATATTCTTAAGAACTAAATAAATATGTGTAAGAACTGAATATATATGTGTAAGAACTGAATATATAACTGTAAGAACTGAATATATATGTGTAAGACATATGCGTAAGAACTGAATAATTATATATGTGTAAGACATGAATATATATGTGTAAGAACTGAATATATATGTGTAAGAACTGAATATATATGTGTAAGAACGGAATATATATGCGAAAGAACTGAATATATATGCGTAAGAACTGAATATATATGCGTAAGAACTGAATATATATGCGTAAGAACTGAATATATATTCGTAAAAACGGAATATATATGCGTAAGAACTGAATATATATGCGTAAGAACGGAATATATATGCGTCAGAACGGAATTTATATGTGTAAGAACTGAATATATATGCGTTAGAACTGAATATATATGTGTAAGATATATGCGTAAGAACTGAATATATATGTGTAAGTAAGAACGGAATATATATGTGTAAAAACGGAATATATATGTGTAAGAACTGAATATATATGTGTAAGAACTGAATATTTATGTGTAAGAACTGAATATATATGTGTAAGAACTGAATATATATGTGTAAGAACTGAATATATATTCGTAAGAACGGAATATATATGCGTAAGAACTGAATATATGCGTAAGTACGGAATATATATGCGTAAGGACGGAATATATATGTGTAAGAACTGAATATATATGCGTAAGAACTGAATATATATGTGTAAGAACTGAATATATATGTGTAAGAACTGAATATATATGTGTAAGAACTGAATATATATTCGTAAAAACGGAATATATATGCGTAAGAACTGAATTTATATGCGTAAGAACGGAATATATATGCGTCAGAACGGAATATATATGTGTAAGAACTGAATATATATGCGTAAGAACTGAATATATATGTGTAAGATATATGCGTAAGAACTGAATATATATGTGTAAGTAAGAACGGAATATATATGCGTAAGAACGGAATATATATGTGTAAGAACTGAATATATATGCGTAAGAACTGAATATATATGTGTAAGATATATGCGTAAGAACTGAATATATATGTGTAAGAACTGAATATATAAGTGTAAGAAATGAATATATATGCCTAAGAAGTGAATATATATGGGTAAGAACTGAATATATATGCGGAAGAACTGTATATATGCGTAAGAACTGAATATATATGCGTAAGAGCGGAATCTATATGCGTAAGAACTGAATATATGCATAAGAACTGAATATATATGCGGAAGAACTGAATATATATGTGTAAGATATATGCTTAAGAACTGAATATATATGTGTAAGAACTGAATATATATGTGTAAGAACTGAATATATTAGTGTAAGAACTAAATATATATGTGTAAGATATATGCGTAAGAACTGAATATATATGTGTAAGATATATGCTTAAGAACTGAATATATATGTGTAAGAACTGAATATATATGTGTAAGAACTGAATATATAAGTGTAAGAACTGAATATATATGTGTAAGATATATGCGTAAGAACTGAATATATATGTGTAAGAACTGAATATATATGTGTAAGAACTGAATATATATGTGTAAGAACTGAATATATATGTGTAAGAACGGAATATATATGCGAAAGAACTGAATATATATGCGTAAGAACTGAATATATATGCGTAAGAACTGAATATATATGCGTAAGAACTGAAAATGTATGCGTAAGAACTGAATATATATGTGTAAGAACTGAAAATATATGCGTAAGAACTGAATATATATGCGTAAGATCTGAATATATATGCGTAAGAACTGAATATATATGCATAAGAACTGAATATATATGCATAAGAACTGAATATATATGCGTAAGAACTGTATATATGCGTAAGAACTGAATATATATGCGTAAGAACTATATATATATGCGTAAGAACTGAATATATATGCGTAAGAACTGAATATATATGCATAAGAACTGAATATATATGCATAAGAACTGAATATATATGCGTAAGAACTGTATATATGCGTAAGAACTGAATATATATGCGTAAGAACGGAATATATATGCGTAAGAACTGAATATATGCATAAAAACTGAATATATATGCGTAAGAACTGAATATATATGCGTAAAAACGGAATATATATGCGTAAGAACTGAATATATGCATAAGAACTGAATATATATGCGTAAGAACTGAATATATATGCGTAAGAACGGAATATATATGCATAAGAACTGAATATATGCATAAGAACTGAATATATATGTGTAAGAACTGAATATATATGTGTAAGAACTGAATATGTATGTGTAAGAACTGAATATATATGTGTAAGATATACGCGTAAGAACTGAATATATATGTGTAAGAACTGAATATATATGTGTAAGAACTGAATATGTATGTGTAAGAACTGAATATATATTTGTAAGAACGGAATATATATGCGAAAGGACTGAATATAAATGTGTAAGAACTGAATATGTATGTGTAAGAACTGAATATATATGTGTAAGAACGGAATATATATGCGAAAGAACTGAATATATATGCGTAAGAACTGAATATCTATGCGAAAGAACTGAATATATATTCGTAAATACGGAATATATATGCGTAAGAACTGAATATATATGCGTAAGAACGGAATATATATGCGTAAGAACGGAATATATATGTGTAAGAACTGAATATATATGCGTAAGAACTGAATATATATGTGTAAGATATATACGTAAGAACTGAATATATATGTGTAAGAACTGAATATATATGTGTAAGAAATGAATATATATGTGTAAGAACTGAATATATATGTGTAAGAACTGAATATATATGTGTAAGAACTGAATATATATGCAAAAGAACTGAATATATATGCGTAGGAACTGAATATATATGCGTAAGAACTGAATATATATTTGTAAGAACTGAATATATGCGTAAGCACGGAATATATATGTGTAAGAACGGAATATATATGTGTAAGAACTGAATATATATGTGTAAGAACTGAATATATGTGTGTAAGAACTGAATATATTTGTGTAAGAACTGAATATACATGCGATAGTAATGAACATATATGCGTAGGAACTGAATATATATGCGTAAGAACGGAATATATATGCGTAAGAACTGAATATATATGTGTAAGAACTGAATATATATGCGTAAGAACTGAATATATATGCGTAAGAACTGAATAATTATGTGTAAGAACTGAATATATATGTGTAAGAAATGAATATATATGCGTAAGAAGTGAATATATATGGGTAAGAAATGAATACATATGCGTAAGAATTGTATATATGCGTAAGAACTGAATATATCTGAGGAAGAACGGAATATATATGCGTAAGAACTGAATATATGCATAAGAACTGAATATATATGCGGAAGAACTGAATATATATGTGTAAGATATTCTTAAGAACTAAATAAATATGTGTAAGAACTGAATATATATGTGTAAGAACTGAATATATAACTGTAAGAACTGAATATATATGTGTAAGACATATGCGTAAGAACTGAATAATTATATATGTGTAAGACATGAATATATATGTGTAAGAACTGAATATATATGTGTAAGAACTGAATATATATGTGTAAGAACGGAATATATATGCGAAAGAACTGAATATATATGCGTAAAAACTGAATATATATGCGTAAGAACTGAATATATATGCGTAAGAACTGAATATATATTCGTAAAAACGGAATATATATGCGTAAGAACTGAATATATATGCGTAAGAACGGAATATATATGCGTAAGAACGGAATTTATATGTGTAAGAACTGAATATATATGCGTTAGAACTGAATATATATGTGTAAGATATATGCGTAAGAACTGAATATATATGTGTAAGTAAGAACGGAATATATATGTGTAAAAACGGAATATATATGTGTAAGAACTGAATATATATGTGTAAGAACTGAATATTTATGTGTAAGAACTGAATATATATGTGTAAGAACTGAATATATATGTGTAAGAACTGAATATATATTCGTAAGAACGGAATATATATGCGTAAGAACTGAATATATGCGTAAGTACGGAATATATATGCGTAAGGACTGAATATATATGTGTAAGAACTGAATATATATGCGTAAGAACTGAATATATGTGTAAGAACTGAATATATATGTGTAAGAACTGAATATATATGTGTAAGAACTCAATATATATTCGTAAAAACGGAATATATATGCTTAAGAACTGAATTTATATGCGTAAGAACGGAATATATATGCGTCAGAACGGAATATATATGTGTAAGAACTGAATATATATGCGTAAGAACTGAATATATATGTGTAAGATATATGCGTAAGAACTGAATATATATGTGTAAGTAAGAACGGAATATATATGCGTAAGAACGGAATATATATGTGTAAGAACTGAATATATATGCGTAAGAACTGAATATATATGTGTAAGATATATGCGTAAGAACTGAATATATATGTGTAAGAACTGAATATATAAGTGTAAGAAATGAATATATATGCCTAAGAAGTGAATATATATGGGTAAGAACTGAATATATATGCGGAAGAACTGTATATATGCGTAAGAACTGAATATATATGCGTAAGAGCGGAATATATATGCGTAAGAACTGAATATATGCATAAGAACTGAATATATATGCGGAAGAACTGAATATATATGTGTAAGATATATGCTTAAGAACTGAATATATATGTGTAAGAACTGAATATATATGTGTAAGAACTGAATATATTAGTGTAAGAACTAAATATATATGTGTAAGATATATGCGTAAGAACTGAATATATATGTTTAAGAACTGAATATATATGTTTAAGAACTGAATATATATGTGTAAGAACTGAATATATATGTGTAAGAACGGAATATATATGCGAAAGAACTGAATATATATGCGTAAGAACTGAATATATATGCGTAAGAAATGAATATATATGCGTAAGAACTGAATATATATTCGTAAAAACGGAATATATATGCGTAAGAACTGAATATATATGCGTAAGAACGGAATATATATGCGTAAGAACGGAATATATATGTGTAAGAACTGAATCTATATGCGTAAGAACTGAATATATATGTGTAAGAACTGAATATATATGTGTAAGAACTGAATATATAAGTGTAATAACTGAATATATATGTGTAAGATATATGCGTAAGAACTGAATATATATGTGTAAGAACTCAATATATATGTGTAAGAACTGAATATATATGTGTAAGATCTGAATATATATGTGTAAGAACGGAATATATATGCGAAAGAACTGAATATATATGCGTAAGAACTGAATATATATGCGTAAGAACTGAATATATATGCGTAAGAACTGAATATATATTCGTAAAAACGGAATAAATATGCGTAAGAACTGAATATATATGCGTAAGAACGGAATATATATTCGTAAGAACGGAATATATATGTGTAAGAACTGAATCTATATGCGTAAGAACTGAATATATATTTGTAAGATATATGCGTGAGAACTGAATATATATGTGTAAGTAAGTACGGAATATATATGCGTAAGAACGGAATATATATGTGTAAGAACTGAATATATATGCGTAAGAACTGAATATATATGTGTAAGATATATGCGTTAGAACTGAATATATATGTGTAAGAACAGAATATATATGTGTAAGAACTGAATATATATATGTAAGAACTGAATATATATGTGTAAGAACTGAATATATATGCGAAAGAACTGAATATATATGCGTAGGAACTGAATATATATGCGTAAGAGCTGAATATATATGTGTAAGAACTGAATATATATGTGTAAGAACTGAATATATATGTGTAAGAACTGAATATATATGTGTAAGAACTGAATATATATGCGAAAGAACTGCATATATATGCGTAAGAACTGATAATATATGCGTAAGAAATGAATATATATGCGTTAGAACGGAATATATATGCGTAAGAACGGAATATATATGTGTAAGAACTGAATATATATGCGTAAGTACTGAATATATATGTGTAAGAACTGAATATATACGTAAGAACTGAATATATATGCGTAAGAACTGAATATATGCGTAAGACCTGAATATATATGCGTAAGAACGGAATATATGCGTAAGAACTGAATATATGCGTAATAGTGGAATATATATGCGTAAGAACGGAATATGTATGTGTAAGAACTGAATATATATGTGTAAGAACGGAATATATATTTTTTAGAAATGTATATATATGTGTAAGAACTGAATATATATGTGTAAGAACTGAAGATATGTGTATGAACTGAATATATATATGCGTAGGAACTGAATATATATGTGTAAGAACTGAATATATATGCGTAAGAACTGAATATATATGCGTAAGAACTGAATATATATGCGAAAGAACTGAATATTTATGCGTAAGAACTGAATATATATGCGTATATATAAGAACTGAATATATGCGTAAGTACTAACAACGGAATATATATGCGTATGTATGTGTAGGAACTGAATATATATGTGTAAGAACTAAATATGTATGTGTAAGAACTGAATATATATGTGTAAGAACTGAATATATATGTGTAAGAACTGAATATATATTTGTAAGAACTGAATATATATGTGTAAGAACTGAATATATATGTGTAAGATCTGAATATATATGTGTAAGAACTGAATATATATGTGTAAGAACTGAATATATATGTGTAAGAAATGAATATATATTCGTAAGAACGGAATATATATGCGTAAATACGGAATATATATGCGTAAGGACGGAATATATATGTGTAAGAACTAAATATATATGCGTAAAAACTGAATATATATGTGTAACAACTGAATATATATGTGTAAGAACTGAATATATATGTGTAAGAACTGAATATATATGTGTAAGAACTGAATATATATGTGTAAGAACTGAATATATATGTGTAAGAACTGAATATATATGTGTAAGAACTGAATATACATGCGTAAGAACTGAACATATATGCGTAAGAACTGAATATATATGCGTAAGAACTGAATATATATGTGAAAGGACTGAATATTTATGCGTAAGAACTCAATATATATGCGTAAGAACTGAATATATATGCGTAAGAACTGAATATATATTCGTAAGAACGGAATATATATGCGGAAGAACTGAATATATGCGTAAGAACGGAATATATATGCGTAAGAACGAAATATATATGCGTAAGAACTGAATATATGCTTAAGAACGGAATATATATGCGTAAGAACGGAATATATATGTGTAAGAACTGAATATATATGTGTAAGAACTGAATATATATGTGTAAGAACTGAATATATATGTGTAAGAACTGAATATACATGCGATAGAACTGAACATATATGCGTAGGAACTGAATATATATGCGTAAGAACTGAATATATATGCGAAAGAACTGAATATATATGCGTAAGAACTGAATATATATGCCTAAGATCTGAATATATATGCGTAAGAACTGAATATATATGCCGTAGAACTGAATCTATATGCGTAAGAACTGAATATATATGCGTAAGAACTGAATATATATGTGTAAGAACTGAATATATATGCGTAAGAACTGAATATATATGCGTAAGAATTGAATATATATGTGTAAGTACTGAATATATATGCGTAAGAACTGAATATATATGCGTAAGAACTGAATATATATGTGTAAGAACTGAATATATATGTGTAAGAACTGAATATACATGCGTTAGAACTGAACATATATGCGTAAGAACTGAATATATATGCGTAAGAACTGAATATATATGCGTAAGAACTGAATATATATGCGTAAGAACTGAATATATATGCCTAAGAACTGAATATATATGAGTAAGAACTGAATATATATGCGTAAGAACTGAAAATATATGCGTAAGAACTGAATATATATGCGTAATAACTGAATATATATGCGTAGGAACTGAATAAATATGCGTAAGAACTGAATATGTATGCGTAAGAACTGAATAAATATGTGTAAGTACTGAAAATATATGTGTAAGAACTGAATATATATATGTAAGAAATGAATATATATGCGTAAGAAGTGAATATATATGAGCAAGAACTGAATGTATATGCGTAAGAACTGTATATATGTGTAAGATATATGCTTAAGAATTGAATATATATGTGTAAGAACTGAATATATATGTGTAAGACCTAAATATATATGTGTAAGAACTGAATATATATCCGTGGGAACTAAATATTTATGTGTAATAACTGAATATATATGTGTAAGAACTGAATATATATGTGTAAAAACTGAATATACATGCGTAAGAACCGAACATATATGCATAAGAATTGAATATATATGCGTAAGAACTGAATATATATGTGTAAGAACTGAATAAACATGCGTAAGAACTGAACATATATGCGTAAGAACTGAATATATATGCGTAAGAACTGAATATATATGTGAAAGGACTGAATATATATGCGTAAGAACTGAATATACATGCGTAAGAACTGAATATATATGCGGAAGAACTGAATATATATTCGTAAGAACGGAATATATATGCAGAAGAACTGAATATATGCGTAAGAACGGAATATATATGCGTAAGAACGAAATATATATGCGTAAGAACTGAATATATGCGTAAGCAAGGAATATATATGCGTAAGACCGGAATATATATGTGTAAGAACTGAATATATATGTGTAAGAACCGAATATATATGTGTAAGAACTGAATATATTTGTGTAAGAACTGAATATACATGCGATAGTAATGAACATATATGCGTAGGAACTGAATATATATGCGTAAGAACTGAATATATATGCGAAAGAACTGAATATATATGTGTAAGACATATGCGTAAGAACTGAATATATATGTGTAAGACATGAATATATATGTGTAAGAACAGAATATATATGTGTAAGAATTGAAAATATATGTGTAAGAACGGAATATATATGCGAAAGAACTGAATATATATGCGTAATTACTGAATATATATGCGTAAGAACTGAATATATATGCGTAAGAACTGAATATATATTCGTAAAAACTGAATATATATGCGTAAGAACTGAATATATATGCGTAAGAACGGAATATATATGCGTAAGAACGGAATATATATGTGTAAGAACTGAATATATATTCGTAAGAACTGAATATATATGTGTAAGATATATGCGTAAGAACTGAATATATATGTGTAAGTAAGAACGGAATATATATGCGTAAGAACGGAATATATATAGGTAAGAACTGAATATATATGCGTAAGAACTGTATACATGCGTAAAAACTGAATATATATGCGTAAGAACGGAATATATATGCGTAAGAACTGAATATATGCATAAGAACTGAATATATATGCGGAAGAACTGAATATATATGTGTAAGATATATGCTTAAGAACTGAATATATATGTGTAAGAACTGAATATATAAGTGTAAGAACTAAATATATATGTGTAAGATATATGCGTAAGAACTGAATATATATGTTTAAGAACTGAATATATATGTGTAAGAACTGAATATATATGTGTAAGAACTGAATATATATGTGTAAGAACTGAATATATATGCGAAAAAACTGAATATATATGCGTAAGAACTGAATATATATGCGTAAGAACTGAATATATATGCGTAAGAAATGAATATATATTCGTAAAAACGGAATATATATGCGTAAGAACTGAATATATATGCGTAAGAACGGAATATATATGCGTAAGAACGGAATATATATGTGTAAGAACTGAATCTATATGCGTAAGAACTGAATATATATGTGTAAGAACTGAATATATATGTGTAAGAACTGAATATATAAGTGTAATAACTGAATATATATGTGTAAGATATATGCGTAAGAACTGAATATATATGTGTAATAACTGAATATATATGTGTAAGAACTGAATATATATGTGTAAGATCTGAATATATATGTGTAAGAACGGAATATATATTCGTAAAAACGGAATATATATGCGTAAGAACTGAAAATGTTTATGCGTAAGAACGGAATATATATGCATAAGAACGGAATATATATGTGTAAGAACTGAATCTATATGCGTAAGAACTGAATATATATGTGTAAGATATATGCGTGAGAACTGAATATATATGTGTAAGTAAGTACGGAATATATATGCGTAAGAACGGAATATATATGTGTAAGAACTGAATATATATGCGTAAGAACTGAATATATATGTGTAAGATATATGCGTAAGAACTGAATATATATGTGTAAGAACTGAATATATATGTGTAAGAACTGAATATATATATGTAAGAACTGAATATATATGTGTAAGAACTGAATATATATGCGAAAGAACTGAATATATATGCGTAGGAACTGAATATATATGCGTAAGAGCTGAATATATATGTGTAAGAACTCAATATATATGTGTAAGAACTGAATATATATGTGTAAGAACTGAATATATATGTGTAAGAACTGAATATATATGCGAAAGAACTGCATATATATGCGTAAGAACTGAATATATATGCGTAAGAAATGAATATATATGCGTTAGAACGGAATATATATGCGTAAGAACGGAATATATATGTGTAAGAACTGAATATATATGCGTAAATACTGAATATATATGTGTAAGAACTGAATATATACGTAAGAACTGAATATATATGCGTAAGAACTGAATATATGCGTAAGACCTGAATATATATGCGTAAGAACGGAATATATGCGTAAGAACTGAATATATGCGTAATAACGGAATATGTATGCGTAAGAACGGAATATGTATGTGTAAGAACTGAATATATATGTGTAAGAACGGAATATATATGTTTTAGAAATGTATATATATGTGTAAGAACTGAATATATATGTGTAAGAACTGAAGATATGTGTATGAACTGAATATATATATGCGTAGGAACTGAATATATATGTGTAAGAACTGAATATATATGCGTAAGAACTGAATATATATGCGTCAGAACTGAATATATATGCGTAAGAACTGAATATTTATGCGTAAGAACTGTATATATGCGTAAGAACTTAATATATATGCGTAAGAACGGAATATATATGCGTAAGAACTGAATATATGCATAAGAACTGAATATATATGTGTAAGAACTGAATATATATGTATGTGTAAGAAATGATATATAGTTAAGACTGAATATATATGTAAGAACTGAATATATATGTGTAATAACTGAATATATATGTGTAAGTAACTGAATATATATGTGTAAGATCTGAATATATATGTGTAAGAACGGAATATATATTCGTAAAAACGGAATATATATGCGTAAGAACTGAAAATGTTATGCGTAAGAACGGAATATATATGCATAAGAACGGAATATATATGTGTAAGAACTGAATCTATATGCGTAAGAACTGAATATATATGTGTAAGATATATGCGTGAGAACTGAATATATATGTGTAAGTAAGTACGGATATATATATGCGTAAGAACGGAATATATATGTGTAAGAACTGAATATATATGCGTAAGAACTGAATATATATGTGTAAGATATATGCGTAAGAACTGAATATATATGGTGTAAGAACTGAATATATATGTGTAAGAACTGAATATATATGTGTAAGAACTGAATATACATGCGTAAGAACTGAACATATATGCGTAAGAACTGAATATATATGCGTAAGAACTGAATATATATGTGAAAGGACTGAATATATATGCGTAAGAACTGAATATATATGCGTAAGAACTGAATATATATGCGTAAGAACTGAATATATATTCGTAAGAACGGAATATATATGCGGAAGAACTGAATATATGCGTAAAAACGGAATATATATGCGTAAGAACAAAATATATATGCGTAAGAACTGAATATATGCTTAAGAACGGAATATATATGCGTAAGAACGGAATATATATGTGTAAGAACTGAATATATATGTGTAAGAACTGAATATATATGTGAAAGAACTGAATGTATATGTGTAAGAACTGAATATACATGCGATAAAACTGAACATATATGCGTAGGAACTGAATATATATGCGTAAGAACTGAATATATATGCGAAAGAACTGAATATATATGCGTAAGAACTGAATATATATGCCTAAGATCTGAATATATATGCGTAAGACTGAATATATATGCCGTAGAACTGAATCTATATGCGTAAGAACTGAATATATATGCGTAAGAACTGAATATATATGTGTAAGAACTGAATATATATGCGTAAGAACTGAATATATATGCGTAAGAATTGAATATATATGTGTAGAGTACTGAGTATATATGCGTAAGAACTGAATATATATGCGTAAGAACTGAATATATATGTGTAAGAACTGAATATATATGTGTAAGAACTGAATATACATGCGTTAGAACTGAACATATATGTGTAAGAACTGAATATATATTCGTAAGAACTGAATATATATGCGTAAGAACTGAATATATATGCGTAAGACTGAAAATATATGCCTAAGAACTGAATATATATGCGTAAGAACTGAATATATATGCGTAAGAACTGAAAATATATGCGTAAGAACTGAATATATATATGTAAGAAATGAATATATATGCGTAAGAAGTGAATATATATGCGCAAGAACTGAATGTATATGCGTAAGAACTGTATATATGTGTAAGATATATGCTTAAGAATTGAATATATATGTGTAAGAACTGAATATATATGTGTAAGACCTAAATATATATGTGTAAGAACTGAATATATATCCGTAAGAACTGAATATTTATGTGTAATAACTGAATATATATGTGTAAGAACAGAATATATATGCGTATGAACGAAATATATATGCGTAAGAACTGAATATATATGTGTAAGAACTGAATATATATGCGTAATAACTGAATATATATGTGTAAGAACTGAATATATATGTGTAAGAACTGAATATATATGTGTAAAAACTGAATATACATGCGTAAGAACTGAACATATATGCATAAGAATTGAATATATATGCGTAAGAACTGAATATATATGCGTAAGAACTAAATATATATGCATAAGAACTCAATATATATGCGTAAGAACTGAATATATATGCGTAAGAACTGGATATATATGCGTAAGAACTGTATATATGCGTAAGAACTTAATATATATGCGTAAGAACGGAATATATATGCGTAAGAACTGAATATATGCATAAGAACTGAATATATATGTGTAAGAACTGAATATATATGTTTAAGAACTGAATATATATGTGTAAGAACTGAATATATTAGTGTAAGAACTGAATATATATGCAAAAGAACTGAATATATAAGCACAGGAACTGAATATTTATGCGTAAGAACTGAATATATATGTGTAAGAACTGAATATATATGCGTAAGAACTGAATATATATGTGTAAGAACTGAATATATATATGTAAGAAATGAATATATATGCGTAAGAAGTGAATATATATGCGCAAGAACTGAATATATATGCGTAAGAACTGTATATATGTGTTAGAACTGAATATATATGCGTAAGAACGGAATGTATATGCGTAAGAACTGAATATATGCATAAGAACTGAATATATATGCATAAGAACTGAATATTTATGTGTAAGATATATGC
This sequence comes from Cyrtodaria siliqua, assembly GCA_037043455.1. Lineage (NCBI taxonomy): Eukaryota > Metazoa > Mollusca > Bivalvia > Adapedonta > Hiatellidae > Cyrtodaria > Cyrtodaria siliqua. Next base: position 13,797 of record JAWPHD010025505.1, read on the forward strand.
TTAAGAACTGAATATATATGTGTAAGAACTGAATATATATGTGTAAGACCTAAATATATATGTGTAAGAACTGAATATATATGTGTAAGAACTGAATATATATATGTAAGAACTGAATATATATCTGTAAGAACTGAATATGCATGCGATAGTACTGAACATATATGCGTAGGAACTAATATATATGCGTAAGAACTGAATATATATGCGAAAGAACTGAATATATATGTGTAAGAACTGAATATATTAGTGTAATAACTGAATATATATGCAAAAGAACTGAATATATAAGCGTAGGAACTGAATATTTATGCGTAAGAACTGAATATATATGCGTAAGAACGGAATATATATCCGTAAGAACTGAATATATATGTGAAAGAACTGAATATATATGCGTAAGAACTGAATATATATGCGTAAAAACTGAATATATATGTGTAAGAACTGAATATATATGTGTAAGAACTGAATATACATGAGATAGAACTGAACATATATGCGTAGGAACTGAATATATATGCCGTAGAACTGAATATATGCGTAAGAACGGAATAGATATGTGTAGAACTATGGTAGAACTGAATATATATGTGTAAGAACTGAATATATATGTGTAAGAACTGAATATATATATGTAAGAACTGAACATATATCTGTAAGAACTGAATATACATGCGATAGTACAGAACATATATGCGTAGGAACTGAATATATATGCGTAAGAACTGAATATATATGCGAAAGAACTGAATATATATACGTAAGAACTGAATATATATGCGAAAGAACTGAATATATATACGTAAGAACTGAATATATATGCCTAAGATCTGAATATATATGCATAAGAACTGAATATATATGCCTTAGAACTGAATATATATGCGTAATAACTGAATATATATGCGTAAATACTGAATATATATGTGTAATAACTGAATATATATGCGTAAGAACGGAATATATATGCGTAAGAACTGAATATATATGTGTAAGAACTAAATATATATGCGTAAGAACTGAATATATATGCATAAGAACTGAATATATATGTGTAAGAACTGAATATATATGTGTAAAAACTGAATATACATGCGTAAGAACTGAACATATATGCGTGAGAACTGAATATGTATGGCGTAAGAACTGAATATATATGTGTAAGAACTGAAAATATATGTGTAAGAACTGAATATATATATGTAAGAAATGAATATTTATGCGTAAGAAGTGAATATATATGCGCAAGAACTGAATATATATGCGTAAGAACTGTATATATGTGTAAGAACTGAATATATATGCGTAAGAGACGGAATGTATATGCGTAAGAACTGAATATATGCATAAGAACTGAATATATATGCATAAGAACTGAATATATATGTGTAAGATATATGCTTAAGAACTGAATATATATGTGTAAGAAATGAATATATATGTGTAAGACCTAAATATATATGTGTAAGAACTGAATTTATATCCGTAAGAACTGAATATTTATGTGTAATAACTGAATATATATGTGTAAGAACTGAATATATATGCGTAAGAACGGAATATATATGCGTAAGAACTGAATATATATGTGTAAGAACTGAATATATATGCGTAATAACTGAATATATATGTGTAAGAACTGAATATATATGTGTAAGAACTGAATATATATGTGTAAAAACTGAATATACATGCGTAAGAACTGAACATATATGCATAAGAACTGAATATATATGCATAAGAATAGAATATATATGCGTAAGAACTGAATATATATGCGTAAGAACTGAATATATATGCATAAGAACTGAATATATATGCGTAAGAACTGAATATATATGCATAAGAACTGAATATATATGCGTAAGAACTGTATATATGCGTAAGAACTGAATATATATTCGTAAGAACGGAATATATATGCGTAAGAACTGAATATATGCATAAGAACGGAATATATATGCGTAAGAACTGAATATATGCGTAAGAACGGAATAGATATGTGTAAGAACGGAATATATATGTGTAAGAACTGAATATATATGTGTAAGAACTGAATATATATATGTAAGAACTGAATATATATCTGTAAGAACTGAATATACATGCGATAGTACTGAACATATATGCGTAGGAACTGAATATATATGCGTAAGAACTGAATATATATGCGAAAGAACTGAATATATATACGTAAGAACTGAATATATATGCGTAAGATCTGAATATATATGCGTAAGAACTGAATATATATGCCTTAGAACTGAATATATATGCG
>JAWPHD010025506.1:0-16075 GCA_037043455.1 Cyrtodaria siliqua
TTCCCCTGTCCCACCCCGTTTAGTAGTGTTAGAGGTAGACTCCAAACTCCAGAGGCAGACGTTTGTTCCCCTGTCCCACCCCGTTTAGTAGTGTTAGAGGTAGACTCCAAACTCCAGAGGCAGACGTTTGTTCCCCTGTCCCACCCTGTTTAGTAGTGTTAGAGGTAGACTCCAACTCCAGAGGCAGACGTTTGTTCCCCTGTCCCACCCCGTTTAGTAGTGTTAGAGGTAGACTCCAAACTCCAGAGGCAGATGTTTGTTCCCCTGTCCCACCCCGTTTAGTAGTGTTAGAGGTAGACTCCAACTCCAGAGGCAGATGTTTGTTCCCCTGTCCCACCCCGTTTAGTAGTGTTAGAGGTAGACTCCAACTCCAGAGGCAGATGTTTGTTCCCCTGTCCCACCCTGTTTAGTAGTGTTAGAGGTAGACTCCAACTCCAGAGGCAGACGTTTGTTCCCCTGTCCCACCCCGTTTAGTAGTGTTAGAGGTAGACTCCAAACTCCAGAGGCAGACGTTTGTTCCCCTGTCCCACCCCGTTTAGTAGTGTTAGAGGTAGACTCCAAACTCCAGAGGCAGACGTTTGTTCCCCTGTCCCACCCTGTTTAGTAGTGTTAGAGGTAGACTCCAACTCCAGAGGCAGACGTTTTTTCCCCTGTCCCACCCTGTTTAGTAGTGTTAGAGGTAGACTCCAACTCCAGAGGCAGACGTTTGTTCCCCTGTCCCACCCCGTTTAGTAGTGTTAAAGGTAGACTCCAAACTCCAGAGGCAGACGTTTGTTCCCCTGTCCCACCCCGTTTAGTAGTGTTAGAGGTAGACTCCAAACTCCAGAGGCAGACGTTTGTTCCCCTGTCCCACCCCGTTTAGTAGTGTTAGAGGTAGACTCCAAACTCCAGAGGCAGACGTTTGTTCCCCTGTCCCACCTTGTTAAGTAGTGTTAGAGGTAGACTCCAAACTCCAGAGGCAGACGTTTGTTCCCCTGTCCCACCCCGTTTAGTAGTGTTAGAGGTAGACTCCAACTCCAGAGGCAGACGTTTGTTCCCCTGTCCCACCCCGTTTAGTAGTGTTAGAGGTAGACTCCAACTCCAGAGGCAGACATTTGTTCCCCTGTCCCACCCCGTTTAGTAGTGTTAGAGGTAGACTCCAAACTCCAGAGGCAGCCGTTTGTTCCCCTGTCCCACCCCGTTTAGTAGTGTTAGAGGTAGACTCCAGAGGCAGATGTTTGTTCCCCTGTCCCACCCCGTTTAGTAGTGTTAGAGGTAGACTCCAGAGGCAGACGTTTGTTCCCCTGTCCCACCCCGTTTAGTAGTGTTAGAGGTAGACTCCAGAGGCAGACGTTTGTTCCCCTGTCCCACCCCGTTTAGTAGTGTTAGAGGTAGACTCCAAACTCCAGAGGCAGACGTTTGTTCCCCTGTCCCACCCCGTTTAGTAGTGTTAGAGGTAGACTCCAAACTCCAGAGGCAGACGTTTGTTCCCCTGTCCCACCCCGTTTAGTAGTGTTAGAGGTAGACTCCAAACTCCAGAGGCAGACGTTTGTTCCCCTGTCCCAGCCCGTTTAGTAGTGTTAGAGGTAGACTCCAAACTCCAGAGGCAGACGTTTGTTCCCCTGTCCCACCCCGTTTAGTAGTGTTAGAGGTAGACTCCAAACTCCAGAGGCAGACGTTTGTTTCCCTGTCCCACCCCGTTTAGTAGTGTTAGAGGTAGACTCCAAACTCCATAGGCAGACGTTTGTTCCCCTGTCCCACCCCGTTTAGTAGTGTTAGAGGTAGACTCCAAACTCCAGAGGCAGATGTTTGTTCCCCTGTCCCACCCCGTTTAGTAGTGTTAGAGGTAGACTCCAAACTCCAGAGACAGATGTTTGTCCCCTGTCCCACCCCATTTAGTAGTGTTAGAGGTAGACTCCAAACTCCAGAGGCAGACGTTTGTTCCCCTGTCCCACCCTGTTTAGTAGTGTTAGAGGTAGACTCCAGAGGCAGACGTTTGTTCCCCTGTCCCACCCTGTTAAGTAGTGTTAGAGGCAGATGTTTGTTCCCCTGTCCCACCCTGTTTAGTAGTGTTAGAGGCAGGCGTTTGTTCCCCTGTCCCACCATCCTTGCATAAGACAAGATGATTCCTTTTCCTTGCATTTTTAATGTGCTTGCTTGAAACAAATGCTAGCACTTACTAATGCTGGGGGGAAGTGGTCAAAGTTTCACAAAGTGGTCAATGCGATGAGGGGATTCAGAGAACAAGTTTTATTTGTAGTAGAAAACATGCATCAATAAGTATTTTGAAGTAATCTGAATAAAATAAAGGATAGTAAATTATCTATTTAGCCAAGGATTTCGAAAATGGTTGTCTGAGATCTGTTTCTGACAAAAAGTGACAAAGTGCATCATCCTGGCGAGGTGGCCTAAAACTGAGCCTTTACGGAATAGTGACATCATCATTCATTTGTGATCCCTTTTGTAGCTGCATCATGTCCCTGTATTTTTAAGGTGCTTGCGTTAAAACACAGCTAGCACTTATAAATGCTGGGGGCATGTTCTTGCTTTACCAACAATTCAGTGGTCATTATTTTTCAGCTTCAATTGTAACAGTTTCTTAATCATGTGATTAGCTCTTGGTCCTACAGTTTTCTCTGCTTATCTTGAAAAAATGGGGTGGGGAAGCATGTAGCTCAGGCAAACATTATGTTTTATATACCGGTAAGTACATCATTCAGGAACTGTTTTATATATCGAAAAGTCATTCAGGAACATCAAGGAATATACATACTGTTGTTTGCAAATTCAGGGCAAAAAAGGTATATAATTATACAAAATATTTCTGCAAAATTCAGGTAAGAAATATACATCCTTTTTTGTGTGTAAAATTCAGGTCAAAAAAAGGTATATACAAAATATTTTTACAATTCAGGGAAAGTCAGCATATAACTAATCTGTGTGTGTGCAAAATGAAGTTCATTTTTGAAAAATTCAGGGACAGTTAAGAATACAACTTTACAAACGAGACTTTTCCCAATGTGTCTCTCAGTATTCAAAAGTGGATGTGTGATTCATACTACAAGCACTTATGTATGCTGGGGGTTGCAGGGGCTCAAACATCCAACTGCTAGATGAAAGCTGGTTCTATCAGGGCGCAAACACCTATTTTGTGACATTCCGAATTATATATACGGACTCTATAGGTTTCCTCATATTTAAAAGTGCAAGTGTACAATTATGACTAGCACTTATAAATGCTGGGGGGATAAATGGATTCAAGCAGCAAAGACCATAGTGGATCACTTGATAGTAGGACACCAAAAATGGATCTAAGTAAGACTTACTGCCATTTACGGAATTTATAGACTAATCTATGCATTTTTGATAGTAAAACTGTGAACAACCAGAAAAGAAAAGTGAAAAACTATCAGAACCCACCTTCAAAACAATGTAACGGTACCCATCATCAACGTGTGTTATGATTTACCAACATAAAACTGTAATATAATTTTTGATTTGAAACATAAGTGTGAAATATTACTGGACCAATAAGGTAACACTATTTGCACCTGATTTAATGTCTGGCAGATATATTCAGAGACAACATATGCATAACAATACTTTCTGAGCTGACACCCTGTGTGTCACCTCGTATTTAAAAGTGTTGGTGTTATTGTACAACTAGCACTTATAAATGCTGGGGGGATACAATGGGTTCTACATCTGGATTTTGGACGGGATACCAGGAAATGTTAGACAGGTTCCCTGTGTTTACAGGCAACATGATACAATCTTCAGAATTATTGACTGGATACTAGCAGCAGACACTTCTGACTGTTTCTCTGTATTTGAAAGTGCAAGTACAATAAGATGACTAGCACTTATGAATGCTGGGGGATGCTCAGAGAGTCAACATCTAGGAAAGCATCTCGGTGTAAACTAAATTCTAGGATATGAGTACAATCAGTGAATAGAGGACATACCTAATGTCTCCTGGTATTCAGAAGTGCAAGTGGTATATTTGTAACTAGCACTTATGTATGCCGGGTGATGCACGGGGAGCTACAACATGTTGGGTGATACAAGTGGAGCAACAACATTTTGGTTCATACAAGGAGTGGCAGGAATAACATGTATGATAATAGAAGGGGATGCAACGTGTTGGGCTATGCAAGGTGGGAAGAACAAGGGGAGAGCAAGGGGAGCATCTACACGTCAGGTGATGCAATGGGAGCATCTACACGTCAGGTGATGCAAGGGGAGCATCTACACGTCAGGTGATGCAAGGGGAGTAACTACAAAGCAGATGATGAAAGGGGAGGAACAGCATTTTGAGTTATGCAAGGGAAGATGAAAGGGGATGCAAAATCATGCACGGCTATTTACTAAGAGATTCAATCAGCAAGAAGGCATTAAAAAATCAGTGACTCTAGCACTAAAGCGAGAACATTCCCAAAGTTTCCAAGTATTTAAAAGGGCCAGTGATATATAACAACTAGCACTTATGAATGCTTGGGGATATAGAGGGAATTATCAACTATGTGACACCAATCTTGAGCCATTATTTCCATTGTATTAAAAAAAACTGGTGTGAAAGCTGGATTTTGAAACTTTTACCACAAATAGCTAAAATGAAAAGGGGAAATATATGAATTACGGTGCTTGTAACACAGATGATGAACCTGTACAGAATACCAAGTTTCAAAGTTTTTTCAGTAAGTTCAGGGCTGTACAAATCTGGTAGCCCGACGCCCGGGACAAGTGGCTTCTGACGGCGGACAAGTCTCTTTGCACAATTTTAGTCCCGGGCAAATGAGATTTTTAAAAACAATTAGTCCCACAATTTTCTTTTTTCATTTTCTGCGAAAAGTCTGGTAAGTGCCAAAAATGATTGATAGATACACCGACAGAAATGGAGATAACTGACCCTTGCCTTAATTACTATCAATTAAAGTGCCTGCAGCTTTATAATCCACTCGCCACAGGGTGTTATTGTTTGTGTAATAGCGACACGCGCCGTAGCATCCCTGCATTGCAGTTTACCGAACCAATCAAATGCGATCTGCGTTATATATATTTACCAACAACAGATGCCGCATAAATTACTATATTCTTGTTAGACAAAGAATGATTGACAGACGCACGTGACGTTTATTATAATTTTACGACAATAATAATTTGATAGACGCTTGTGTTTTTCACAGTAGTCTAGATCATCTGCGGACAAACCTAAAACAACGATTCTTTGCGAAGCACTCCCTTTTTAAAGCACTTTGGAGAGGTATTTCATTGATATAATGCGTAAATTAAAGTATCCGAAAGCCTGTTTTACAAACTGAAAGTACCACAATGTCTCGATGTGCAAATGTCATTGGTTTTCGCGTTTTGGAAAATGTGGAATTCAACAACAAATTTTTGCCAGTCAGATGGACCATGTTATACTCCAAGTGTACTTCATCAGAGCCCACCAAATCAAAAAAATAAGAGGGCCTGTGGACGCTCTACTGGCTAACATGGCTCTTATAATATCAATGAAGCGAGTGACTGCCGTTTATGTTTCTTTGAAAGTTTCGGGCAAAAAACAGCTTTTTGACTAAATCAAGGGCCATAACTAAAGAATCTGGTAAACATTTGGTAAAGATCAGATGAAAAATGAAGGCCCTACCGTATTAACGAGGCAAAATATAGCATAAACAAGAGGGCCAGAATGGCCCTAAATCGATCACCTGAGTACTGGCACATTATCAAACTTCTTCGAAATCTTATGGTCATATACAATCTGGGCAAGTTTGGTAAAGATTGTTCAAGAAATGTGGGCTCTGTTGTGTATAAAACATTGATATAAAGACACTGAAGAAGTCTGGTAAATATAAAATACAAAATGAAGGTGCAAGAGTATAACACCTTATGTAATATATGAGAGCTTTGTGGTTTCAGAGAAGAATATTTTTTTATTTTTTCCCTATACAAGTCTATGTAAAACATGACCCCTGTTCAAATGTGACCCCACGGTCACCATTTGAACAAACTTGGTAAAGGACCATATGAGTAGTAAATCCAAAATATTAATCATGTGACTGGTAGTTCCAGAGAAGAAGACTTTATTGTGTGTCCTATATAAGTCTGTGTAAAACTGTGAACCCCGGGGGCGCAGCCAAAATTGACACCAGGGTCACCATTTGAACAAACTTGGTTGAGGACCATAAGCTTATAGCAAATGCAAAATCAAATCGCATTAGTAAACAAGTGCTTTGAGTGCATTAAAAAAGTTTGCATTCTTCTCGCAAAACATTCCAGGGCCACCTAGATATTCGGCAAAGTGATGTTTGGGAGGTCGCCGACTTTATTTCCCACTACCCCTTGTTTTTTGGGGAGGTGTATTTCACACAATCTGGCGAGTGACACTGATAGAGGGGCTCTGTAAGGGTTATTTCAAATACCAAATAGCAAAATATAAGCACTGCTTGATAATTAAAGGACCGCGCTAATTTTAAAGGACAGCGCTAATAGCGATTTTGAATTTCAAGCACAGCGGCACAGAGTTGCTTAATGGCGCTGGGGAGAACCCTGCTAAATGTCTATATGAAAAACATGCAAAATCTCAATATACAAACAATATACAACGGGGCACGGCCATTTTTGACCCCAGGCATTTCATTTGAACAAACTTGATAGTCTAGGCGTTGGCGATCATTTTAAAAGAAAAACTGTTGAAATCTGTCCAGCAGTTCTGGAGAATAAGATTTTTTAAGATGTCGCGCTGACCTAATTTTAACAAATCTAAAAAGCATTCATCTAAGGATCATTCATGTGAAGTTTTGATAAAATTAGCCAAGCGGTTTACGAGGAGGTCGTTTGAAGAATGACGACGATGCCGACGGACTGACGACGGACGCAGAGTGATCCCATTAGAAAATAAATTCAAAAAAAATAAGAAAAAAAAAGAAAATCATAAAATCTGCTAAAGTTTGGCAAAGATCAGATGCAATATGAAGGCCCTATCGTATGACAAGGCAAATTATAGCATTTTTAACAAAATTAAGGGCCATAACTCCGCTGTTACTGGTCCGATAGGAATGGTTTTCGAACTTGTCCGAGCTTTCATTGATATTAGCAATCTGATAAAGTTTGGTAAAGATCGGATGAACAATGAAGCTCCTATCGTCTTAATGATGCAAAATATAGCATTTTTAACTAAATCAAGGGCCATAACTCCGCTGTTACTAGTCCGATATGGCTGGTTTTCGAAAATATCCGAGCTTTCATTGATATTAACAATGTGGTAAAGTTTGATAAAGATAGGATGAAAAATGAAGGCCCTATCGTATTAACAAGGCAAAAGTTAACACACTATCCCATAAGCTCTGCTGGCCCTTGGCATTACACTATTCACTAATCTAACTAAATAGCGTATTTATACACTTACAGCAACAACAAACAAACAAAAAACGTAAACATTGTTTTCATCGAAATCTGACAGTAAGTCACCCGCAACACTGCAATTATCTTGGTACATACACAATAACCGCGAAATGTAGTATATTCCGAATGAATGGACCTGGTCTAAACCTATACATTAATACGAGTGTCAGATTATTTGCCGATAAGCAGACATGGAACAAATATATTTATTAGATATTATCCATAATTGATAAAAAATGAATAAAAACAAAAATAAATGAAACAGCATATAATTTCGGCGCCATAATTTCTATAGTATTATATATTTGCCATGTCGCCATCAACACCAAACACTCTAGGAGAGGTGTTTGCAATATGACACGCTCTCTAGTCTCCGCGTGCCCCCAAACAGACTAATAAAATATTGCGGTGCACTACTGAAGTACATCCTAATTAGGGTACATACGTCGGTATATCACAAAAGCACGCACTATTTAGGGAAACCTAGTTTTATGATATATTTTCTGTTTATTGCAATTACTTGAGCGGTGTAATACCGCCGAGCGTAGACGCGTATTGCACAAGACGGATATATCACATGATATGGGAGCTCTACTTTGTCGCGCACAAAGAGAGAAAAATACTATGATTTAAATAATATAGCCAAATGTATTATGAGCACAATAGTGACAGTTAATAAGTATACTTATGTATACTTACTCCTGATATACAGATCGAAAACAGACCAAACATATCAAATTACCATAATATAAAGTATGTTATTCTATTATACTTGTTTTACTTATTGCACAAGCTATTTGTTTGTTTGTTTGTATGGTGTTTTACGTCATTTTCAACACATGTAAGATTATATATGACGGTTGATTTTTTGTGGTGGAGGCAGACCACCCACTTTTCCTGGGTAGAACCAGTACTGTACACCTCCCAACATCCGTAAGAATCGACACTTTCTGCACAAGCTAAGAGGCGTTATTGTTGTTGCTTTGCCATAAAACATTACTGAATTAATATTAAAGCTAGTAATATTATTAATTTTCTGCCTTGTAATAGATATCCTTGAAACATTTTGTATTTTTTTTCAAATCCATAGACCTAATTCACTGCCGTAACGGCAGCGACTCTTATATTGTTTTAGTAATTGCACATGGTAAGGTAGTAATGAATAGTTTCTTTTGAGTTTTTCGCTTTGATACCGCAATCTTATAATTACACATGGTAGCAATGAACAATTGATGTAATGAACAATTGATGTGTACTTTAGCACGTTGTGCTACAAAGGTGAATATGTAATCAATTTGTAAGGCTTTGTCAAGGATTTGCCAACCTTGATTCAAAATGTTTGGTAGCACAAATTGGGAAGAAACTGTCTGGTAAAAAAACGGTCATGGCGTGTTTACGTCTCCGTGACAACACTTTTTTTTGAATATTGTTTCAACACCCGTGACTTGGTCTGTTATTATGTTAAACGTTGTTCCCAGTTGCTACCCAGAAATAATGCTATTTTCTCTCGGCAGCTATTTAACGCTTGCGTAAAACCTTGCTTGTATATATTTATAACACTATTGGCAGGAGAGAGTGTATAATTTAAAATTATTAAAATCAAAATTTGAAAACAAAGACACAGTGTTTATTTCACCGGATTAATTAAATTTATATGCTGAACGTTCTTAGTGTTCTTAGTGTTCTTAGCGGCGTCAACTCTTCATTGTTTCACGTAAAGACATGTTAGCATGCTTCTAATTCAACAGCTAAACATTCACGGTGTATATAAAGATCTAAGACTATACACCTTTATCCAATTTATCATACGTATACCCGATGATTGAACATAAATTTCAATCTTACTTCATGTATGAATTTCCTCCTCAACGCCGGTCGAATAGGCGAATACAACTTGCTTGGAGACGACGGGGTTATGCACTTCTCATTTTTATAGTCAAATATCGTTGGTACCGCTGTTGATTTTAATCTGCATGGCCTTTTGTTCTCCAATTTCAAAGATAATGAAACCAAAGGATGGACTTCCCACGAAGTCAACTCAAAATGTTTGCTACAAACTCGCGCGTCTTTCGTAGGTTCCCACTTTCTCGACGAGTCAGGCGATTTTCTTTCGGTAACGGTCTACCCACACTTCAAATCTTAATATATCAGTATCTCGATTAGGGAAACGAAAGAAACTTAGGTTATTATCTTGTCCTTCTTTATGCAAACTTTTTCACCCAGCAACAGCACACGGCATTTTTAACAAGTACCATAAAACGTAATCCTACATAGACAATACTATACAACTCAATGCGACACCGCTATCGTTTGGTACCAATGACAGTCACAGGATCACGTGACACTTACCAGGGCAAAACTCGAAGCGTGTGCACTATGAGATAAAATTGGCTACTGTGAGAAAACGGGACAACCAATAAGTGTAAGATTTGAACAGACTGTATATTATATATATATATTTCCGAATATGTACTCAAAAGACATGCCTTTTGTTATCAAAGGATCCATATATTTTACTATTTCCGTTGCCATAGCAACCTTACGTTTTGTCAAATCAACAAAATAAAATAACGTGCATAATCCCCTTATTGCCATCTACCAACATGCTAAGTTTCATAAAAATATTTTCACTACTTTTCTTATTATCCATATTTGTGGGACTGACTGAAGGACGTGGGGCAAACCTAAAGTCCCCCCTGTTGACACACCGGTAGTTTAAAATACAATACAGAGTCATGGTTCTTGTCGCATAAAATTGTGAAAAAATAACCTAACATTTTTCTTAAGTTTCAAAGCTTATGGATTTTTTTTGAGAAACAAGACTGTACATTCATAATTTTAATTCATAATTGTTTACCTTGGAAAATACCTTGTTTCAAATCAAAAGTTACTATATATATATACATGTATATGAGTTTTGGGTGTGTGGACTTTATATCTACCTATGTGGATTCTTGGCGTTTCCTGTTGTCTGTCTTGTAATGGAATCCTTGAAGATCTGTCGTCGATAAATCTTCTCTTCGACTGTGCCGCATGTGATGAGTCGATATATGACGACATTTTTTACCTGACCAATCCTGAATACCCGGTCTACTGCCTGGGCGTCTGTGGCGGGGTTCCAGCTCGGGTCAACTGGTGTAGATACAAACAGATACAAACACTGATTAATAAATACTTACACTATCACTGAAGGTGATGAATACCTCTGCTTTTTTTATTATTAGTCCAATAAAGGGCCGTTATTATGTAATAAATTAGGCAATCCATCATGTGTGATGTAGAGGGACATAAGGTATGAGATTGAGTTGCTATGAGTTTGGGAAAAACCCATTCAAAACTGAGAAATGCTAGTAATAAAACAAGTTACGCGACCGGACGGGGACAAAAATGTGTTACGCGCCGGGGCGTTACGGACAACGTCAGGTTAAATTTAACTAACTGCTAAACAAATATACATATTTATAAAAAATAATTTAAAGTGAATGATAATTATAATGTTTAAAAATATGATGTTAAACATTATGTTATACCAAATGGTGCGTCTATCATAACGCAGTCCTTAAAATTCCAAAACATTCTGGTGAAACCTTTGATGAAATATACAAAATGACCATATGGACATTACTTACAAATGACCACCCTGTCTGCAGCTGTAAGGGTGAGCCCAACTCCCCCAACCTGGAACATAACATGAATAATCAGTTGGCAAATTGACTAAATATTAAAAGGCAGAGTATGCTTATTAAAGTGAAAAGAAACAGTTGACGAAATATTAGGAATCATTAGAACTTGCGGAATTAAGCAATGTCGATTTAAGGGTGAACATAAGTGTTATCAGGGTCTTCCACAGAAGTAATTTAAGGGATAGGGGAAATCAAATTTGAATATTATAGGGCAGTCAGAGCTCTAACCTTAAACAGTTACGTTTTTCATAACCTGTGACTGTTATTTAAAAAAAGACTAAAACTGGGATAGTAACCAGAATCAGTTGCTACCACAAAATCATTCAAGTTTAGATGCATTCTATCTTCTGTATGGGAATTTTCCCTGTATATATATAATTTTCTCCAGGTAGAGTGATTATTCAACTTTACAACCATGCAATAAAATTCTATGAGCATGTATGAAAATCCAATGCGCAAGGCCTCTCAAGTTACCTACTGTTATGCAACAAAATTCATTAAAAATCATTTTGTAGGCTCCAACATGATAATTAGTGAACAACTGCTAATTGGATCTTGATGAAGATGTATTTATCCTTAATAATAAGTATTCAGACATAAATAAACACTGCACATTTGGCAACTATTTTGATTTATTAGCAAATGATTTTGGTAACTGATTTAGGTTACAAATGGTTATTAGGGAAACGTATCTGTTACTCTAAACTAAAGGGAGATAATAAATTGGCATTTTAATAACTTCCAGCAGTTATAAAAACTTGTAACTGTTTAAAGTTAGAGCTCTGACTGTAGGGTGGGCTTGTGAGGGAGTTACCCTCTGGGTGACCGATATTTTAAGGGCTCAAGATTTGTTTAAATGCAATTTGAAGTATATTTCAACTGTAAATGATAGGATTTTTAAGAAAGACAGCCTATCAACAGCTATTTATACAGGTACATGTATAATGCATTTTTCAGGTTTATTGGTGTTTTTAAGGGAGGGGGTCAATTAAGGAGTAGGGGGATTATATTTTAGAATTAAGGGATAGGGGGAATATGTATACAATAAATCAGCATGTTGAACAATATTGAACCTGATCTAACTACAGCTGGCCACTATTATTCTATATAAAAATGACCCCTTGGAGTTGGGCCAAATTTAAATCTCTCCTTTTACCTGTGTAGTGAGTAGGAATACACTGTAACTGGAATCAGTCTGGAATTTCTGAATCCTTTTTTCACGTTCCTGCACCTGAGAAATAGTGCCATCCAGACGCATTATCTTGTGGCCCTGAAATTGTATGATTAATTAAAACAAGAGTTGCACGCAACATGGTGTCTCGTCTAAAGTGATGTGTCCACCAAACATGTTTCAAATGACCTTCATCTTGATAAAATCGAGGGTTTATGCAACATCAAATACCTTTGTCTGCATTCAAAAGGGTAACGTTCATATTTTTCCATAAGAGGAGCTAAATGCAAATATTGATGAATGGACAGACATTACCATTCCATAGACCATATTCGGTCAAAAAAATAGATGTGTGTCCATATCAGCTTGTTACTTCATTATGCTAAATATAGGCTTCTCTTATAGACAAATGTCCCTTTAAAAAGGTAATTTATATTGAACATGTTTAGCCTGAAAAAACATCTACTATTATAATTGGGAAGTATTATGTTTCACAGAGGCTGTTGTTTTTTGCTCTCACAAATTGACATTTTAATCTAGGCATATGTCCTATTTTATCATGAACATGTCATCACAAATTAATGCTGGTATCTGCTTGTGATACAATAAAAGGCCAGGTTTCAGTATAAAAACTCCAACATGGCCTTTTTTCAAACCATTATTCTATCAAAGAGGTTTAATCACAAATTTCTAAATCATATTTAGCATTTTTAAAGCATTTGTAAACTCAAAATTTTGCAGGTCAATACATTAAACATTACAATTGTATCATGTATTTATTTTCTATGCAAAAACATTTTTGAACTGAATCAACTTAGATGTTCTTTAACGGTTCATCAACACATTATAGGTTGTTTACAGCCACCCCAGAGAGAGAGGGGAAGGATACATAGGAATCCAGGAACCTGCCCTACTCTTACTATCAAATAGATTCCTAAGGTTTTTTAATGTTCTTGAAGGATAGACTCTAATACATGGGACTGCATGTATAAGAACATAATTACTTAGTGTTTGTTTTATAAGCTCAAAGAATCGGTGTCCCTTTAAATAGAAGAATTATTTTAGCAAACTTGGTTGTTTTGTAATGTTTGTCAAAATTAAACATTTTAAGTGCTAAATCTTTAAATATAAAATTGTCTTTATTGTCACTGTCACTGTCTCATTAATGTCATTAAAAAAAAATTAATAAAAAAAAATAATTCTGCAATCGAGTGAGGAAGTGTCTATTTTTACGGATGGCAGGAGGTGTACAGTACTGGTTCTACCCAGGAAAAATGGGTGGTCTAATAACCTCTGATTCATCTAATTCATCTAATTCTGTTCGCTTTCGACACCTACCCTATTGGTGATAACTTTTTCCATGATGTCCAGCATCTTGCGTGACTGAGAGAACACCAGGCATCTGTGACCTTCGAACTTCAGTCTGTCCAGCAGATGCACGAGAAACACCAACTTTCCCGACTCATTGATGAGAATATTGTCAGCCACATGCTGGATACGGGTGACTGCACTCAAGTCACCAGCTTCCGTCTCCAGTAGGTCATCATCTAGCCTATAAATAGAAACACGGTTACATGTAAAACTTGCTGGATACCAGTGACTGCACTCAAGTCACCAGCTTCGTCTCCAGTAGTCATCATCTAGTCTATAAATAGAAACAAGGTCACATGTAAAACTTGCTGGATACCTGTGCACTGATGTCATCAGCTTCCGTCTCCAGTAGGTCATCATCTAGTCTATAAATAGAAACACGGTTACATGTAAAACTTGCTGGATACCAGTGACTGCACTCAATTCAGCAGCTTCCGTCTCCAGTAGTCATCATCTAGTCTATAAAGAGAAACAAGGTCACATGTAAAACTTGCTGGATACCAGTGCACTCATGTCATCAGCTTCCGTCTCCAGTAGGTCATCATCTCAGTAGGTCATCATCTAGTCTATAAATAGAAACAAGGTCACATGTAAAACTTGCTGGGTACGGGTGACTGCACTCAAGTCATCAGCTTCCATCTCCAGTAGGTCATCATCTAGCCTGAAATATAAACAATGATTGATTCAGGAAAGATAACAGTTGGTCATTTATTTTTAAATCAGGAACGATAACTATCGGTCATGTATTGCTGATTCAGAAAAAGATAATTCAGGAAAGATAACTGTTGGACATTTATTTTTATTCATGAAAGATATATTTTGGTCATGTATTGTTGATTCAGGAAAGATAACTGTTGGTCATTTATTGTTGATTTAGGAAAGAAAACTATTGGTCATTTATTGTTGATTTAAGAAAGGTAACTGTTGGTCATGTATTGCTGATTAAGGAATGATAAAACTATCGGTCATGTATTGTTGATTCAGGAAAGATAACTATCAGTCATCTATTGTTGATTCAGGAAAGATAACTGTTGGTCATTTATAGTTAATTCAGAAAAGATAACTGGTCATTTATTGTTAATTCAGAAAAGATAACTATGGGTAATGTATTGTTGATTCATAAAAGATAATTCAGGAAATATAATTGTTGGTATTGTTGAATCAGGAACAATAACTATCGGTTATTGCCAAGAATCCAAAAGATTCACACTCAGAATTTTTCTATTTTAAGTTACAGCAACCTTGACCCTAATGACCTCAAATGCAATCCCCATCCTCCTTTCCTTAGAAGCTGCATACATACCAAGTTTCGTTCCATTATCTCATTGCTGGAAAAACATTTTTCTATTTTTAGTTACAGCAACCTTGACCTTAACCCCAGTGACTTCAAAAGTAATCCCAAGTTTCCTTTCCTTATCAGCTACTAGACACCAAATTTCCTTTCCTTATCATCTACTACACAACAAGTTTCCTTTCCTTATCAGCTACTAAACACCAAGTTTCCTTTCCTTATCATCTACTACACACCAAGTTTCCTTTCCTTATCATCTACTACACACCAATCTTCCTTTCCTTATCATCTACTACACACCAAGTTTCCTTTCCTTATCATCTACTACACACCAAGTTTCCTTTCCTTATCACCTACTACATACCACGTTTCCTTTCCTTATCACCTACTACACACCAAGTTTTATTCCAATATCTCATTCCTAACTAAGGCTATTTTCCCAGAAACCATTTTTTCTATTTTTAGTAACAGCAACCTTGACCTATATCTCAGTGACCTCACATGCAATCCCGACACTTTCTTTCCATATAAGCTACCTGTACACCAAGTTTCATGCCAATATTTCATTCCTAACTAAAGTTATTGTTGGAAAAACATTTTTCTATTTTTAGTAACAGCAACCTTGACCTTAACCCCAGTGACTTCAAAAGTAATCCCAAGTTTCCTTTCCTTATCAGCTACTACACACCAAGTGTCCTTTCCTTATCATCTACTACACACCAAGTTTTCTTTCCTTATCAGCTACTACACACCAAGTTTCCTTTCCTTATCATCTACTACACACCAAGTTTCATTTCCTTATCATCTACTACACACCAAGTTTCCTTTCCTTATCATCTACTACACACCAAGTTTCCTTTCCTTATCAGCTACTACACACCAAGTTTCCTTTCCTTATCCCCTACTACACACCAAGTTTTATTCCAATATCTCATTCCTAACTAAGGCTATTTCCCCAGAAACCATTTTTTCTATTTTTAGTAACAGCAACCTTGACCTAAATCCCAGTGACCTCACATGCAATCCAACACTTTCCTTCCATATAAGCTACCTGTACACCAAGTTTCATGCCAATATTTCATTCCTATCTAAAGTTATTGTCTGGGAACTATTTATTTTGTGTAAGAGTGACTTTAACCTTGACACAAGTGACCTCAAATGCAATCCCAAAATTTC
>JAWPHD010025507.1:0-16072 GCA_037043455.1 Cyrtodaria siliqua
TAAATATTCAGTTCTTACACATATATATTCAGTTCTTACACATATATATTCAGTTCTTACTCATATATTATTCACTTTTTTACACATATAATTCCGTTCATACACATATATTTCCTGTTCTTACATATATATCCACTTCTTACACATATATATTCGTTTTTACACACATATATATTCAGTTCTTACAATCATATATATATTCCGTTCTTACGCATATATATTCAGTTCTTACGCATATATATTCATTTCTTTACACTATATATTCAGTTTCTTACGATATATATTATTTCTTACACATATATGTTCAGTTCTTACGCTATATATCAGTTCTTACTCATATATTATTCAAGTTCTTACACATATATATTCAGTCTTACAGCATATATTCACTTCTTACACATATATGCTTCAGTTCTTATATGCATATATATTCAGTTCTTACACATATAATATTCAGTTCTTACACATATATATTCAGTTCTAACACTATATATTCACTTCTTACACATATATATTCCGTTGTTACCATATATATTCAGTTCTTACACCTATAATCAGTCATACACATATATATTCACTTCTTACACATATATATTCACTTCTTACAAATATATATTCACTTCTTACACATATATATTCCGTTCTACACAGATATTTCCTTTCTTACACATATATATTCAGTTATTACGCATATATATTCAGTTCTTACGCATATATATTCAGTTATTACGCATATATATTCGTTCTTACACATATATATTCCGTTCTTACACATATATTTCGTTCTTACGGCATATATATTCCGTTCTTATCGCATATATATTCAGTTTGACGCATATATATTCAGTTCTTACGCATATATGTGCAGTTCTTACATATATATATTCAGTTCTTACACATATATTCCGTTCGTAATATATATATTCTGTTCTTACACATATATATTCCGTTCTTACACGTATATATTCCGTTCTAACACATCTATATACCGTTCTTACGCATATATATTCTTACACAGATATCCCGTTCTACACATATATATTCAGTTCTTACAAATATAAATTCCGTTCTTACACATATATATTCCGTTCTTACGCATATATATTCAGTTCTTACGCATATATATTCCGTTCTTACACATATATATTCACTTCTTATACATATATATTCCGTTCTTACACATATATGTTCCGTTCTTACGCATATATATTCTTACAACATATATTCTGTTCTTACACATATATATTCCGTTCTAACACATATATATTCAGTTCTTACACAATATATATTCAGTTCTTACACATATATATTCAGTTCTTACACATATATATTCAGTTCTTACACATATATATTCACTTCTTACACATTATATCACTTCTTACACATTATATATTCCGTTTTTACACATATATATTCCGTTCTTACACATATATATCCGTTCTTACGCATATATATTCAGTTATCTACACATATATATTCAGGTTCTTACACATATATTCACTTCTTACACATATATATTCCGTTCTTACACATATATTCTGTTCTTACGCATATATATTCCGTTCTTTCGCATATATATTCAGGTTTACGCATATATATTCCAGTTCTTACGCATATATATTCAGTCTTCACAATATATTTTCGTTCTTCACATATATATTCAGTCTTACCGCATATATATTCCGTTCTTACACATATATTATTCCGTTCTTACGCATTTATATTCTTACACATATATTCGTTCTTACACGTATATATTCAGTTATTACACATATATATTCCGTTCTTACACATATATATTCCGTTCTTACGCATATATATTTAGTTCTTACGCATATATATTCCGTTCTTACGCATATATATTTAGTTCTTACACATATATATTCCGTTCTTACGCATATATATTCCGTTCTTAAGCATATATATTCAGTTCTTACACATATATATTCAGTTCTTACACATATATTCAGTTCTTACACATATATATTCCGTTCTTACACATATATATTCCGTTCTTACGCATATATATTCTTACACATATATTCCGTTCTTACAAATATATATTCAGTTCTTACACATATATATTCGGTTCTTACACTATATATTCGTTCTTACCCCATATATATTCAGTTCTTACGCATATATATTCATTCTTATGCATATATATTCATTTCTTACACATATATGTTCAGTTTTACGCATATATATTCAGTTCTTACGCATATATATTTAGTTCTTACACAAATATATTCCGTTCTTACGCATATATATTCCGTTCTTAAGCATATATATTCAGTTCTTAACATATATATCAGTTCTTACACATATATTCAGTTCTTACACATATATATTCCGTTCTTACACATATATATTCCCGTTCTTACGCATATATATTCTTACACATATATTCCGTTCTTACAAATATATATTCAGTTCTTACACATATATATTCGGTTCTTACACATATATATTCCGTTCTTACCCATATATATTCAGTTCTTACGCATATATATTCCGTTATTATGCATATATATTCATTTCTTACACATATATGTTCAGTTTTACGCATATATATTCAGTTCTTACGCATATATATTCAGTTCTTACACATATATATTCCGTTCTTACACATATATATTCCGTTCTTACACACATATATTCACTTCTTACACATATATATTCAGTTCTTACTATTCAGTTCTTACGCATATATATTCAGTTCTTACGCATATATATTCAGTTCTTACACATATATATTCAGTTCTTACGCATATATATTCAGTTCTTACACATATATATTCCGTTCTTACACATATATATTCACTCTCTTACACATATATATTCAGTTCTTACACATATATATTCCGTTCTTACACATATATACACATATATATTCCGTTCTTACACATATATATTCGATCTTACACGTACATATTCCGTATTTACACATATATATTCTGTTCTTACACATATATATTCCGTTCTTACGCATATATATTCAGTTCTTACACATATAAATTCAGTTCTTACAAATATATATTCAGTTTTTACAAATATATAATCAGTTCTTACACATATATATTCTGTTCTTACACATATATATTCCGTTCTTACACATATATATTCAGTTCTTACACTTATATATTCCGTTCTTACACATATATAACCCGTTCTTACACATATATATTCCATTCTTACACATATATATTCTGTTCTTACGCATATATACTCAGTTCGTACGGATATATATTCCGTTCTTACATATATATTCCGTTCTTACACATATATATTCAGTTTTTACACATATATATTCACTTATTACACATATATATTCAGTTCTTACAAATATATATTCCGTTCTTACACATATATACACATATATATTCCGTTCTTACACATATATATTCCGTTCTTACACGTACATATTCCGTTCTTACACATATATATTCCGTTCTTACACATATATATTCCGTTTTTAAGCATATATATTCAGTTCTTACGTATATAAATTCAGTTCTTACACATATATATTCAGTTCTTACACATATATATTCAGTTTTTCGCATATATATTCAGTTCTTACGCATATATATTCAGTTCTTACACATATATATTCAGTTCTTACACATATATATTCAGTTCTTACTCTTATATATTCAGTTCTTACACATATATATTCCGTTCTTACACATATTTATTCCGTTCTTACACATATATATTCCGTTCTTACAAATATATATTCAGTTCTTACACATATATATTCACTTCTTACACATATATATTCCGTTCTTACAAATATATATTCCGTTCTTACACGTACATATTCAGTTCTTACACATATATATTCCGTTCTTACACATATATATTCCGTTCTTACACATATATATTCAGTTCTTACACATATATATTCAGTTCTTACACATATATATTCAGTTCTTACATATATATATTCAGTTCTTACACATATATATTCAGTTCTTACACATATATATTCCGTTCTTACAAATATATATTTCGTTCTTACACATATATATATTCCGTTCTTACACATATATATTCAGTTCTTACACATATATAATTCACTTCTTACACATATATATTCCGTTCTTACACATATATATTCCGTTCTTACACATATATATTCCGTTCTTACACGTACATATTCCGTTCTTACACATTTATATTCCGTTCTTACTCATATATATTCCGTTCTTACGCATATATATTCAGTTCTTACGCAAATATATTCAGTTCTTACACATATAATCAGTTCTTACAGATATATATTCAGTTCTTACGCATATATATTCAGTTCTTAGGCATATATATTCAGTTCTTACGCATATATATTCATTTTTTAATCATATATGTTCAGTTCTTACACATATATATTCCGTTCTTACACGTACATATTCCGTTCTTACACATATATATTCCGTTCTTACACATATATATTCCGTTCTTACACATATATATTCAGTTCTTACACATATATACACATATATATTCCGTTATTACACATATATATTCCGTTCTTACACGTACATATTCCATTCTAACACATATATATTCCGTTCTTACACATATATATTCCGTTCATAAGCATATATATTCAGTTCTTACGTATATATATTCAGTTCTTACACATATATATTCAGTTCTTACAAATATATATTCAGTTCTTACACATATATATTCAGTTCTTACACATATATATTCCGTTCATTTACATATATATTCCGTTCTTACACATATATATTCCGTTCTTACACATATATATATTCCGTTCTTACACATATATATTCCGTTCTTACAGATAAATATTCCGTTCTTACACGTACATACTCCGTTCTTACACATATATATTCCGTTTTTACACATATTTATTCCGTTCTTACGCATATATATTCAGTTCTCTACACATATATATTCCGTTCGTACACATATATATTCTGTTCTTACACATATATATTCCGTTCATACACGTATATATTCCGTTCCTACACATATATATTCCGTTCTTACGCATATATATTCTTACACATATATTCCGTTCTTACACATATATATTCAGTTCTTACACATATTAATTCCGTTCTTACACATACATATTCCGTTCTTACTCATATATATTCAGTTCTTACGCATATATATTCCTTTCTCATGCATATATATTCAGTTCTTACGCATATATATTCAGTTCTGACGCATATATATTCAGTTCTTACGCATATATATTCAGTTCTTACGAATATATATTCATTTCTTACGCATATATATTCAGTTCTTACACATATATATTCCGTTCTTACACATATATATTCCGTCCTTACACATAATTATATTCCGTTCTTACACATATATATTCCGTTCTTACACTTATATATTCAGTTCTTACACACATATATTCACTTCTTACACATATATATTCAGTTCTAAATATTCAGTTCTTACGCATATATATTCAGTTCTTACGCATATATATTCAGTTCTTACACATATATATTCAGTTCTTACGCATATATATTCAGTTCTTACACATATATATTCAGTTCTTACACATATATATTCACTTCTTACACATATATATTCAGTTCTTACACATATATATTCCGTTCTTACACATATATACACATATATATTCCGTTCTTACACATATATATTCCGATCTTACACGTACTTATTCCGTTCTTAAACATATATATTCTGTTCTTACACATATATATTCCGTTCTTACGCATTAATATTCAGTTCTTACACATATAAATTCAGTTCTTACAAATATATATTCAGTTTTTACAAATATATATTCAGTTCTTACACATATATATTCAGTTCTTACACATATATATTCCGTTCTTACACATATATATTCCGTTCTTACACATATATATTCCGTTCTTACACTTATATATTCCGTTCTTACGCATATATATTCTTACACATATATTCCGTTCTTACACATATATATTCAGCTCTTACACATATAAATTCCGTTCTTACACATATATATTCAGTTCTTACGCATATATATTCCTTTCTCATGCATATATATTCAGTTCTTACGCATATATATTCAGTTCTGACGCATATATATTCAGTTCTTACGCATATATATTCAGTTCTTACGCATATATATTCATTTCTTACGCATATATATTCTTACACATATATTCCGTTCTTACACATATATATTCAGTTCTTACACATATAAATTCCGTTCTTACACATATATATTCAGTTCTTACGCATATATATTCCTTTCTCATGCATATATATTCAGTTCTTACGCATATATATTCAGTTCTGACGCATATATATTCAGTTCTTACGCATATATATTCAGTTCTTACGCATATATATTCATTTCTTACGCATATATATTCTTACACATATATTCCGTTCTTACACATATATATTCAGTTCTTACACATATAAATTCCGTTCTTACACATATATATTCCGTTCTTACGCATATATATTCAGTTCTTACGCATATATATTACTTTCTCATGCATATATATTCAGTTCTTACGCATATATATTCAGTTCTGACGCATATATATTCAGTTCTTACGCATATATATTCAGTTCTTACGCATATATATTCATTTTTTACGCATATATATTCATTTCTTACACATATATATTCAGTTCTTACATATATATATTCAGTTCTTACACATATATATTCATTTCTTACACATATATATTCCGTTCTTACACATATATATTCCGTCCTTACACATAATTATATTCCGTTCTTACGCATATATATTCCGTTCTTACACATATATATTCAGTTCTTACACACATATATTCACTTCTTACACATATATATTCAGTTCTTACTATTCAGTTCTTAGGCATATATATTCAGTTCTTACACATATATATTCAGATCTTACACATATATATATATATATTCAGTTCTTACGCATATATATTCAGTTCTTACACATATATATTCATTTCTTACACATATATATTCACTTCTTACACTTATATATTCAGTTCTTACACATATATATTCCGTTCTTACACATATATATTCTGTTCTTACACATATATATACCGTTCTTACGCATATATATTCAGTTCTTACACATATGAATTCAGTTCTTACAAATATATATTCAGTTTCTACAAATATATATTCAGTTCTTACACATATATATTCAGTTCTTACACATATATATTCCGTTCTTACACATATATATTCCGTTCTTACACATATATATTCCGTTCTTACACTTATATATTCCGTTCTTACACATATATATCCCGTTCTTACATATATATTCCGTTCTTACACATATATATTCCGTTCTTACGCATATATACTCAGTTCTTACGCATATATATTCCGTTCTTACATATATATTCCGTTCTTACACATATATATTCAGTTTTTACACATATATATTCACTTATTACACATATATATTCAGTTCTCACAAATATATATTCCGTTCTTACACATATATACACATATATATTTCGTTCTTACACATATATATTCCGTTCTTACACGTACATATTCCGTTCTTACACATATATATTCCGTTCTTACACATATATATTCCGTTCTTAAGCATATATATTCAGTTCTTACGTATATAAATTCAGTTCTTACACATATATATTCCGTTCGTACACATATATATTCTGTTCTTACACATATATATTCCGTTCTTACACGTATATATTCCGTTCCTACACATATATATTCCGTTCTTACGCATATATATTCTTACACATATATTCCGTTCTTACACATATATATTCAGTTCTTACACATATAAATTCCGTTCTTACACATATATATTCCGTTCTTACGCATATATATTCAGTTCTTACGCATATATATTCCTTTCTCATGCATATATATTCAGTTCTTACGCATATATATTCAGTTCTGACGCATATATATTCAGTTCTTACGCATATATATTCAGTTCTTACGCATATATATTCATTTCTTACGCATATATATTCAGTTCTTACACATATATATTCCGTTCTTACACATATATATTCCGTCCTTACACATAATTATATTCGGTTCTTACACATATATATTCCGTTCTTACACATATATATTCAGTTCTTACACACATATATTCACTTCTTACCATATATATTCAGTTCTTACTATTCAGTTCTTACGCATATATATTCAGTTCTTACGCATATATATTCAGTTCTTACACATATATATTCAGTTCTTACGCATATATATTCAGTTCTTAAACATATATATTCAGTTCTTACACATATATATTCACTTCTTACACATATATATTCAGTTCTTACACATATATATTCAGTTCTTACACATATATACACATATATATTCCGTTCTTACACATATATATTCCGATTTTACACGTACATATTCCGTTCTTACACATATATATTCTGTTCTTACACATATATATTCCGTTCTTACGCATATATATTCAGTTCTTACACATATAAATTCAGTTCTTACAAATATATATTCAGTTTTTACAAATATATATTCAGTTCTTACACATATATATTCCGTTCTTACACATATATATTCCGTTCTTACAACATATATATTCCGTTCTTACACTTATATATTCCGTTCTTACGCATATATATTCTTACACATATATTCAGTTCTTACACATATATATTCAGTTCTTACACATATAAATTCCGTTCTTACACATATATATTCAGTTCTTACGCATATATATTCCTTTCTCATGCATATATATTCAGTTCTTACGCATATATATTCAGTTCTGACGCATATATATTCAGTTCTTACTCATATATATTCAGTTCTTACGCATATATATTTATTTCTTACGCATATATATTCTTACAAATATATTCCGTTCTTACACATATATATTCAGTTCTTACACATATAAATTCCGTTCTTACACATATATATTCAGTTCTTACGCATATATATTCCTTTCTCATGCATATATATTCGGTTCTTACGCATATATATTCAGTTCTGACGCATATATATTTAGTTCTTACGCATATATATTCAGTTCTTACGCATATATATTCATTTCTTACGCATATATATTCTTACACATATATTCCGTTCTTACACATATATATTCAGTTCTTACACATATAAATTCCGTTCTTACACATATATATTCCGTTCTTACGCATATATATTCAGTTCTTACGCATATATATTCCTTTCTCATGCATATATATTCAGTTCTTACGCATATATATTCAGTTCTGATGCATATATATTCAGTTCTTACGCATTCAGTTCTTACGCATATATATTCATTTCTTACGCATATATATTCAGTTCTTACACATATATATTCAGTTCTTACATATATATATTCAGTTCTTACACATATATATTCATTTCTTACACATATATATTCCGTTCTTACACATATATATTCAGTTCTTACATATATATATTCAGTTCTTACACGTATATATTCATTTCTTACACATATATATTCAGTTCTTACGCATATATATTCAGTTCTGATGCATAAATATTCAGTTCTTACGCATATATATTCAGTTCTTACGCATATATATTCATTTCTTACGCATATATATTCAGTTCTTACACATATATATTCAGTTCTTACATATATATATTCAGTTCTTACACATATATATTCATTTCTTACACATATATATTCCGTTCTTACACATATATATTCCGTCCTTACACATATTTATATTCCGTTCTTACACATATATATTCCGTTCCTACACATATATATTCAGTTTTTACACACATGTATTCACTTCTTACACATATATATTCAGTTCTTAGTATTCAGTTCTTACGCATATATATTCAGTTCTTACGCATATATATTCAGTTCTTACACATATATATTCAGTTCTTACGCATATATATTCAGTTCTTACACATATATATTCAGTTCTTACACATATATATTCACTTCTTACACATATATATTCCGTTCTTACACATATATATTCCGTTCTTACACATATATACACATATATATTCCGTTCTTACACATATATATTCCGATCTTACACGTACATATTCCGTTCTTACACATATATATTCTGTTCTTACACGTATATATTCCGTTCTTACGCATATATATTCAGTTCTTACACATATGAATTCAGTTGTTACAAATATAATTCAGTTTTTACAAATATATATTCAGTTCTTACACATATATATTCAGTTCTTACACATATATATTCCGTTCTTACACATATATATTCCGTTCTTACACATATATATTCCGTTCTTACACTTATATATTCCGTTCTTACACATATATAACCCGTTCTTACACATATATATTCCGTTCTTACACATATATATTCCGTTCTTACGCATATATACTCAGTTCTTACGCATATATATTCCGTTCTTACATATATATTCCGTTCTTACACATATATATTCAGTTTTTACACATATATATTCACTTATTACACATATATATTCAGTTCTCACACATATGTATTCAGTTCTTACGCATATATATTCAGTTCTGATGCATATATATTCAGTTTTACGCATATATATTCAGTTCTTACGCATATATATTCATTTCTGACGCATATATATTCAGTTCTTACACATATATATTCACTTCTTACATATATATATTCAGTTCTTACACATATATATTCATTTCTTACACATATATATTCCGTTCTTACACATATATATTCCGTTCTTACGCATATATACTCAGTTCTTACACATATATATTCCGTTCTTACATATATATTCCGTTCTTACACATATATATTCAGTTTTTACACATATATATTCACTTATTACACATATATATTCATTTCTTACGCATATATATTCAGTTCTTACGCATATATATTCAGTTCTGATGCATATATATTCAGTTCTTACGCATATATATTCAGTTCTTACGCATATATATTCATTTCTTACGCATATATATTCAGTTCTTACACATATATATTCAGTTCTTACATATATATATTCAGTTCTTACACATATATATTCATTTCTTACACATATATATTCCGTTCTTACACATATATATTCCGTCCTTACTCATAATTATATTCCGTTCTTACACATATATATTCCGTTCTTACACATATATATTCAGTTTTTACACACATGTATTCACTTTCTTACACATATATATTCAGTTCTCACAAATATATATTCCGTTCTTACACATATATACACATATATATTTCGTTCTTACACATATATATTCCGTTCTTACACGTACATATTCCGTTCTTACACATATATATTCCGTTCTTACACATATATATTCCGTTCTTAAGCATATATATCAGTTCTTACGTATATAAATTCAGTTCTTACACATATATATTCCGTTCGTACACATATATATTCTGTTCTTACACATATATATTCCGTCTTACACGTATATATTCCGTTCCTACACATATATATTCCGTTCTTACGCATATATATTCTTACACATATATTCCGTTCTTACACATATATATTCAGTTCTTACACATATAAATTCCGTTCTTACACATATATATTCCGTTCTTACGCATATATATTCCTTTCTCATGCATATATATTCAGTTCTTACGCATATATATTCAGTTCTGACGCATATATATTCAGTTCTTACGCATATATATTCAGTTCTTACGCATATATATTCATTTCTTACGCATATATATTCAGTTCTTACACATATATATTCCGTTCTTACACATATATATTCCGTCCTTACACATAATTATATTCGGTACTTACACATATATATTCCGTTCTTACACATATATATTCAGTTCTTACACACATATATTCACTTCTTACACATATATATTCAGTTCTTACTATTCAGTTCTTACGCATATATATTCAGTTCTTACGCATATATATTCAGTTTCTTACACATATATATTCAGTTCTTACGCATATATATTCAGTTCTTAAACATATATATTCAGTTCTTACACATATATATTCACTTCTTACACATATATATTCAGTTCTTACACATATATATTCAGTTCTTACACATATATACACATATATATTCCGTTCTTACACATATATATTCCGATTTTACACGTACATATTCCGTTCTTACACATATATATTCTGTTCTTACACATATATATTCCGTTCTTACGCATATATATTCAGTTCTTACACATATAAATTCAGTTCTTACAAATATATATTCAGTTTTTACAAATATATATTCAGTTCTTACACATATATATTCCGTTCTTACACATATATATTCCGTTCTTACACATATATATTCCGTTCTTACACATATATATTCCGTTCTTACACTTATATATTCCGTTCTTACGCATATATATTCTTACACATATATTCCGTTCTTACACATATATATTCAGTTCTTACACATATAAATTCCGTTCTTACACATATATATTCAGTTCTTACGCATATATATTCCTTTCTCATGCATATATATTCAGTTCTTACTCATATATATTCAGTTCTGACGCATATATATTCAGTTCTTACTCATATATATTCAGTTCTTACGCATATATATTCATTTCTTACGCATATATATTCTTACAAATATATTCCGTTCTTACACATATATATTCAGTTCTTACACATATAAATTCCGTTCTTACACATATATATTCAGTTCTTACGCATATATATTCCTTTCTCATGCATATATATTCGGTTCTTACGCATATATATTCAGTTCTGACGCATATATATTTAGTTCTTACGCATATATATTCAGTTCTTACGCATATATATTCATTTCTTACGCATATATATTCTTACACATATATTCCGTTCTTACACATATATATTCAGTTCTTACACATATAAATTCCGTTCTTACACATATATATTCCGTTCTAACGCATATATATTCCGATCTTACACGTACATATTCCGTTCTTACACATATATATTCTGTTCTTACACATATATATTCCGTTCTTACGCATATATATTCAGTTCTTACACATATGAATTCAGTTGTTACAAATATATATTCAGTTTTTACAAATATATATTCAGTTCTTACACATATATATTCAGTTCGTACACATATATATTCCGTTCTTACACATATATATTCCGTTCTTACACTTATATATTCCGTTCTTACACATATATATCCCGTTCTTACACATATATATTCCGTTCTTACACATATATATTCCGTTCTTACGCATATATACTCAGTTCTTACGCATATATATTCCGTTCTTACATATATATTCCGTTCTTACACATATATATTCAGTTTTTACACATATATATTCACTTATTACACATATATATTCAGTTCTCACACATATGTATTCCATTCTTACACATATATACACATATATATTTCGTTCTTACACATATATATTCCGTTCTTACACGTACATATTCCGTTCTTACACATATATATTCCGTTCTTAAGCATATATATTCAGTTCTTACGTATATAAATTCAGTTCTTACACATATATATTCCGTTCTTACACATATATATTCCGTTCCTACACGTACATATTCCGTTCTTACACATATATATTCCGTTCTTACTCATATATATTCCGTTCTTACGCATATATATTCAGTTCTTACGCAAATATATGCAGTTCTTACACATATATTCAGTTCTTACAGATATACATTCAGTTCTTACGCATATATATTCAGTTCTTAGGCATATATATTCAGTTCTTACGCATATATATTCATTTTTTAAACATATATGTTCAGTTCTTACCCATATATATTCCGTTCATACACGTACATATTCCGTTCTTACACATATATATTCCGTTCTTACACATATATATTCCGTTCTTACACATATATATTCAGTTCTTACACATATATACACATATATATATCGTTATTACACATATATATTCCGTTCTTACACGTACATATTCCGTTCTAACACATATATATTCCGTTCTTACACATATATATTCCGTTGATAAGCATATATATTCAGTTCTTACGTATATATATTCAGTTCTTACACATATATATTCAGTTCTTACAAAGATATATTCAGTTCTTACACATATATATTCAGTTCTTACACATATATATTCAGTTCTTTTACATATATATTCCGTTCTTACACATATATATTCCGTTCTTACACATATATATATTCCGTTCTTACACATATATATTCCGTTCTTACAGATATATATTCCGTTCTTACACGTACATACTCCGTTCTTACACATATATATTCCGTTCTTACACATATGCATTCCGTTCTTACGCATATATATTCAGTTCTCTACACATATATATTCAGTTCTTACACATATATATTCAGTTCTTACACATATACATTCCGTACTTACACATATATTCCGTTCTTACGCATATATATTCCGTTCTTTCGCATATATATTCAGTTTTACGCATATATATTCAGTTCTTACGCATATATATTCAGTTCTTACGCATATATATTCAGTTCTTACGCATATATGTGCAGTTCTTACACATATATATTCAGTTCTTACACATATATATTCCGTTCGTACACATATATATTCAGTTCTTACGCATATATATTCAGTTCTTACGCATATATATTCAGTTCTTATGCATATATGTGCAGTTCTTACACATATATATTCAGTTCTTACACATATATATTCCGTTCGTACACATATATATCCCGTTCTTACACATATATATTCCGTTCTTACACATATATATTCCGTTCTTACGCATATATACTCAGTTCTTACGCATATATATTCCGTTCTTACATATATATTCCGTTCTTACACATATATATTCAGTTTTTACACATATATATTCACTTATTACACATATATATTCAGTTCTCACAAATATATATTCCGTTCTTACACATATATACACATATATATTTCGTTCTTACACATATATATTCCGTTCTTACACGTACATATTCCGTTCTTACACATATATATTCCGTTCTTACACATATATATTCCGTTCTTAAGCATATATATTCAGTTCTTACGTATATAAATTCAGTTCTTACACATATATATTCCGTTCGTACACATATATATTCTGTTCTTACACATATATATTCCGTTCTTACACGTATATATTCCGTTCCTACACATATATATTCCGTTCTTACGCATATATATTCTTACACATATATTCCGTTCTTACACATATATATTCAGTTCTTACACATATAAATTCCGTTCTTACACATATATATTCCGTTCTTACGCATATATATTCAGTTCTTACGCATATATATTCCTTTCTCATGCATATATATTCAGTTCTGACGCATATATATTCAGTTCTTACGCATATATATTCAGTTCTTACGCATATATATTCATTTCTTACGCATATATATTCAGTTCTTACACATATATATTCCGTTCTTACACATATATATTTCGTCCTTACACATAATTATATTCCGTTCTTACACATATATATTCCGTTCTTACACATATATATTCAGTTCTTACACACATATATTCACTTCTTACACATATATATTCAGTTCTTACTATTCAGTTCT
Organism: Cyrtodaria siliqua; assembly: GCA_037043455.1. Taxonomy (NCBI): domain Eukaryota; kingdom Metazoa; phylum Mollusca; class Bivalvia; order Adapedonta; family Hiatellidae; genus Cyrtodaria; species Cyrtodaria siliqua. Next base: position 15,543 of record JAWPHD010025507.1, read on the forward strand.
TACGCATATATATTCAGTTCTTACGCATATATATTCAGTTCTTACACATATATATTCAGATCTTACGCATATATATTCAGTTCTTACACATATATATTCAGTTCTTACACATATATATTCACTTCTTACACATATATATTCACTTCTTACACACATATATTCCGTTCTTACACATATATACACATATATATTCCGTTCTTACACATATATATTCCGATCTTACACGTACATATTCCGTTCTTACACATATATATTCTGTTCTTACACATATATATTCCGTTCTTACGCATATATATTCAGTTCTTACACATATAAATTCAGTTCTTACAAATATATATTCAGTTTTTACAAATATATATTCAGTTCTTACACATATATATTCAGTACTTACACATATATACTCCGTTCTTACACATATATATTCCGTTCTTACGCATATATATTCCTTTCTCATGCATATATATTCAGTTCTGACGCATATATATTCAGTTCTTACGCATATATATTCATTTCTTACGCATATATATTCA
>JAWPHD010025508.1:0-16071 GCA_037043455.1 Cyrtodaria siliqua
GGCTATGGTCACATCACATTGCTGAGCAATAACCCATGATCCATCATCCTGAAATTTCAAAATTAAGTTCTGCATTATTCCAATAGAATAAGAGATTATAATTTAACTCATCTTTATTTCTGTGGATGTTCAAGCTCACAAATAATTTATATTCTTCCCGTTATTATAACATAACTTGTTAATATTATTAATGAGTACCTGCATTAAAACAATTACAATCATATAAATTGTTTATTTACAATCATTACTTTACCTTGGAGAAGCAAATGAACTGGCCACTGGATTGGCTGCCAAACGATAGAGTTTATGATGCATGGCCTTCATCTGACTAGGTCTCACTGAATACTGGTCTAAAAAATAGGGTGAATTTGAAAGATACATTTCCTGATAAATGTATCTGAATTATAATACAAACCATCATATCATAGTAGATATATGTACTGAGGATACGCCATTTCAATATTTTACTTTTTAAAAGTTAACTGATTTAACATAAAACAATTTATTTTCTTGGACCTAAAAGTGTGATACAGTAAACAATTTTAACTATATAGGATCCGTAATAAATATGTTAAGTAAACAAATGCAAACTAAATGCAACATTTTAAAAGAAATTTTCTTTACTAAACAAATTTGTAATGTAATATATAAAATAGAAATAAAATACAGGCTATTAATCAATTCAGTTATTGCTTACCACTATGTGGGCATTCTCTTGTTTAGAAGTATATTTCCAAATGGTATAGCTTCACAATGGCTCCTTTCCAACGACTACCGTACTGGCTTTCCCAATATAGATGTTACACATCATGCATCCTTTTAAAGAGAAAATGGGGTTTGAATGAACAAAAGAACAGAACATCATCAATAAAATGCAGTTAAAATGTGATTTAAAACGCATAAATGATGTTTCTATATTTCGCGCGATTACGCATTTATGACCCGTACGGGCTTCCGTAGTTTTAAAATCGGCGAAAACCAGTGTTATGCTATTGCTATTTTTTCCATTTTAAATTACCAAATTCGATTTTTATTTGATTAGTTTATCATATTTAGCCATTTCGGGTAACTTTATATGGGTATTATGGTACAATACGACAATAAATATGAAATTTCGTTGATTTTCGTGATATTAACTTTTCTCAACTGATTTGGATAACAACTGTTTTTTTTTAACAAGAATAAACGCTGACGCGTAATACAATCAAAATAAATACATAATATGGAGAAAATAATATACTTACATGGCCAAACACGCTTTTCTCATTGTTATTTCTCGCAAAAAACAGTTGCCTTTGGATGTTTACATAATTCCGGAAGTTCAAATATGGCGCGTGCAAACTTGTTTTGTACGAGTATGGTGTACCATTCAGGACATAAATTGTGAATCCTAAATATTGATAAATATCGAAAATAAAATTTAAATTAAACAAATTTCCCATCATCCACGGAAGTGCAACTTTTTTCTGAATACATGTCTAAGGTTGATGTTTCGCAGGTGATACTTATTGAAACTTTTGCAATTACTTCAAGGTGATATTCTACGCTGACTAGCCTATATATAAATGAACCCACGATCTTAATATTGGAGTATCTGGCCTGTAATTCACCAACCATTCTTCAAACTATTCTTAGACTTGAGCTCACGTACTGAAATTTCATTCACAAATATTCACATGAACTTCAATAATAAACAATCATATGAAGTTTCTATTTATTATTCTAACACGACCTCCGCAGTCTTCCATATACCCAAAGAAGGGAGACAGCTGTATGTTATTCTACGATAAAACACAGCTGTTACATTAATTCCCCGCGTATATTTCATCCGTTGGAAGCGCCACGTTACATGACGTCACTTGGTAAATATACGTCACGAAGACAAACCGAACAGTAATTTTAATGAAATGTTAATTACAACAAAATTGCCATTCTCCCAAACCGTGCACCCCCCCCCCCCCCCCCCCCCCCCCCCCCGAAATAAACCCATCATATGCACATGTACATATAATATTAATAAGCATCTTGAACAAGGTGAGAACGTTTTACGCCATACAGCGCAAGCTATATGACGTAAGCAATGACTTAATTGTTTGTCACGTGAAAACCTGTGCATTGAAACGCATTGAAACGGGCGCCCGATGGAAGAGCCTGTTAACATAGCAGCCTGATTACCTAGACCTCCGAGATAATATATAGTGCCCCAACAATAGCGTAAATAATGGGGTAATTGTTGTGTTAGAATCGAAATAATAAATACGGACCTGTATTTTATCGGTGAATAAATACTTATTTATTATTTCTTAAGTATTTATCATATGTATACATAGCGACTTGTTAAGAACGTTTATACTTTAAAAGTAACAGACATATTTGAAACTGAAATTTGCATACTCGGGCTTAAGCCTAGGAATATTCTCAAGAATGATTGGTGGAGGCCTGGTGTATTTTTGTGTATACTATAAAATCACCAGCAAAGACTGTGGAAAATTTTATTGGCGAGGGTACATCAATAAATGTCTTGCTACTCCGAGATATTCTTCTTATCTAGATTAATGTTCATGAACTCCAGAAACTATTTTAGTGAAGCACATAGTTAGCCATCACATATTATATTCTCTTTTCAACACTTATTTGTATCATTGATTCCATTCCAAAGACATTTAAAATAACGAGGACTGCATAATTTTGATTTTGACAGCCGGTGATTTCGATAGACCTTGTGCTAGATAGTTTAGTTTTGATTGGGTTAGGTTAGAGTTTTAACTGTTTATTTACCAATTTTAGAAAAAGTGTCCTATGGAAACCACAGAACCCGAACGGAATAGCACCATAGTTCCGTTCTATATCAAAATCAAAGAGCAAACTAAATATAAAATGAAAAAGACAATACACACAGAAAAAGTGGTGAAGACAGGGTTACCGACTTGGAACGGACAGTAGGTAATGTTGTTATTTTACCAAGTCGTGTAGTCATTCTTCTTGTCAGTGACACATTTGCAAATAATCGTTCCTCTATGTTGATATCATACTTTACGTTAGATATGTTTGATAAGTCTGCTGATGTGAATCTTATACCAATACGTGTGAATGATTCTTTCTCCCAATGCAAACGAAAACATGGAAATAATGTGTTTGCTACGTTATAATCTCGAATGGAATGACGTAATTTCAGAATTTCAGGAGCAATGCCTTATTTCATTTCACGTGCAGCTGAAGCACTGTGCTTTCAGTTATAATTCTATACTATTCTGAAACTCGCACAAGGCGCGATTCTCTGTTTATCTAGACAAAGAATTAGAAATATTTAAGTGTTTTTGTCATGTTATTAATATGTACTTTAGGGTGAACGTGGACACGCATATACTTTTCTCAGTTTCCTGCCAGGTTTAGATGTTTTACCGTAAATCATCTCAAATCGTTTGTCCTCAAAACGAGTCTCAGCCATGTATATGTTAAACCACTCACTCTTGTTTTCGAGAAAATAATTTGTTACATTTCACATGTAATCATTGTTCTACCTTTGAGTCCCACTGGAAATGCATGCATATGGATATTACCATAGTATTAGCCTTTGGGATATAGAACAAAATGGCTTCGACGTTGTTTCTACTTTAGGCTTATTGATAAACCAGTGGAAATATACATTTTAGTCCAGTTCAAATTCTTATACGAAAAGTCTTTCCAACTGATTTTTCATATATGATGATGTTGATGTATGTGAACAACTATGGAAGAATTGCAGTGTAATTGCCTTTTTAGTGTCTTTGACAGTTTGACGCCCCTTCCTCGAGCCCCACGGGTGACAGTGTAATCCCATCATCTTAATGTGTCATGTGAGACACAATTTAAAAGAAAAAAATATATATCCAATTACCCTCTCCCCCACACACCCAACTCATGTGCAGTCATAAAAATCGTTTTATATGCTGTTTATCGTTCAATAATACAATGTAATTAGATTTTTTTAGTACATTTTACCTTTTGACGCCCTCTATATATTATATTTTAATCCCACCAACATAACATTCCATTTCAGACATTATTAAAAAAAATGACTGACCCATAGTTCACCCCGCCCACTCTACCACCCATCCCCTTGGCAGACGTCCGAGTTTGAAATGGTGTTTATCTTTCATAGAGTATATGTACCAAGTTATGTGCAAAAATAAGGAAAATGACGATGTAATTGAATTTTAGTGTACTTTGACCTTTTGACTCCCCCTGAGGTCCCCTGGGTGCGGAACCACTAATGTTGCTTTTTGCTCGCCGTTATCATATGGGAATGTTCATACACAATATGTTTGGTTGAATTCCGTTTAGTGGTTAAGGAGGAGATATTGGTAACGGACGCACGCACGCAGGCACGGACGGATAACGGACACGGACAAATAACAATATACCCTCAACTCAACCAACGCAATATTTATTGGCTTGGTGACATGTGGAAAACTTTGTTTTTAAGTCTGTCTGATAAATTGTAATTAATGTTTGACAAGTTTTATCTTGGCACCTTCTAGCTTCTTTCAGAACAATTTCTTCACTGCTCACGTCATCTGCTGACAACTACTAACCAAGGGCGATGTTGAAACTCCGACAATGTGTGTAATAAGTAAGTGGTCAGTGGAAAAAAATGCGACGGTTATAAATTATGTGATTTTCTAAAGGTCTGTGTGAGGAAGATAGCGTCGGGGTGTAATGGTTAAAATTAGTAACGGCTAAGTAACCCAGGTGAACGCGCGTTCAATCCAAGCCAGGATCTGAATTGTCGAAATATCCGACGCGTTCAAGAGTAAGGCCTTAAGTATCACCCGGTTTCCGAACTCAATATTTTTAAGTCGACTAGGTGGCCGAGTCTGCTATTGGGCGAGGCGCTGTATCGAGTTTGGTGTGTGGGGCTAGGGTTCGAATCCGTTGATGGTCAGTACAATTGTTTTTCTCTCTCTCTGTATATATATATATATCCTACCTTACCCGTCCTTCCGATGAGACTTTAAACCGAGATCTGCTCGCTAAAATTCCCAGTGTAATACAGGGATGATAAATATACGCTAGCGGATACTTGATATGAAAGCATGCTAAATATGTCAATGAACATTACTGAATATATGGCACAGTTTAGCAATATGAGAATTTCGTCCTCGCAAACTTTTATACGGCATCGACCAACTAATGGATGAGGAAAATCATATTCTATTTACTCTAGTTCAAAACTATATCAAAAACACTAAACGATTCCAAAATCCTTACCTTGTATTGAAATACCATTGTATTTTGTCTAGATCAACTGTCGCTACGTTTCTATCAGCCTGAACGTGAATATGGGGTGTTATTTCGGTGGAGATTGCGTGGGGTAGATTTTTTTTCTTTCTTCGTTTTACTTATCAAGTTCATATTTAAATGTATTGTTACAATTACAAAATGATGATCAAGTACACTTTTCCAGTCACAATGGTGAGAACTGTAACTAATGTTGTTATAACTTGTAGTTCAATCCATTTGCATATGTTGCTATGAATATTGTGATGTTGAATTTATGTATTGTAACATATCTGCAATAAAATATTATTAAACTAATTTTGTAATATTCTCTAGGTACTGAAATATAACTAAACCTAGGCCGTCTTGAATAGTAGTGAAATTCACGGTCGTGTGAGAATACTCGGGCACCTTCAGCTACACTAACAAGGAAGGGATCGCTCTTTTTTCTATAGATAACTCTTTATGAACGTCTATAATGTACTAATGTAGGCCGGTGTTGCGTGAGAATAACACGACATTCGTACATTTACTGTTCGTACTTAACGGTATTGGAAACAACAGACCTAATAACAATATTAATTTCAGTGTGATGCTGTAAATATCTTTTTATTGGCTTATTAAAATTAAATGAATGATTTATATGTTGTAAAATATATATGAAATATATGGTAGGCTGATTGTTTCAAATTTAAGTTGTAACCTAGAACAGTTAATTTTGTTAATAACTTTTTTTTTGCTATCATATTTAATATTCATAGCATTATCGGAGAGTTTAATTTGAATGTTATTAACAGCGCATCAACACATTATTCAGAACAGCCGTTGACACAGGAAACGAATAGTCTTAAACTAATACATTTAGTACTAAAATGAGTTTAAAGTAATTTCTTTTGCGAACATTGCGGCACGCATGTCAGTTCAAACCAAAATACATTAATTGCACTTGCTATTCTGGTGAAATGTATCGGAGCCATATTTGACCTACCATTTAAATCAATACATCTGCATTAACTAATTTTATAATAATTTCTGTTGCTAGTCATGTCAGTTCAAACCTTGCAGTATGTATCTGGTCTGATAAGGTTCATACTACACATATTCGTCAATGTTAAAGTGGAATCCACTGTGGCCATGTATGGCACGTCATACAAGATTCATACTACAGATATTCGTCAATATTGAAGTTGAATCCACTGTGGCCATGTATGGCACATCATACAAGATTCATACTACAGATATTCGTCAATATTGAAGTGGAATACACTGTAGCCATGTATGGCTCGTCGTACAATGTTCATACTACCTATATTCGTCAATGTTAAAGTGGAATCCACTGTGGCCATTTATGGCACGTCCTACAATATTCATACTACATATATTCGTCAATGTTATAGTGGAATCCACTGTGGCCATGTATGGCACGTCATACAAGGTTCATACAACACATATTCGCCAATGTTAAAGTGGAATTCACTGTGGCCATGTATGGCACGTCATACAAGGTTCATACTATACATATTCGTCAATGTTAAAGTGGAATCCACTGTGGCCATGTATGGCACGTCATACAAGATTAATACTACAGATATTCGTCAATATTGAAGTGGAATCCACTGTGGCCATGTATGGAACGTCCTATAATGTTCATTCTACATATATTCATCAATGTTAAAGTGGAATCCACTGTGGCCATGCATGGCACGTCATACAAGATTCATACTACAGATATTCGTCAATATTGAAGTGGAATCCACTGTGGCCATGTGTGGCACGTCATACAAGGTTCATAATATACATATTCGTAAATGTTGAAGTGGAATCCACTGTGGCCATGTATGGCACGTCTTACAATGTTCATACTACAGATATTCGTTAATATTGAAGTGGAATCCACTGTGGCCATGTATGGCACATCATACAAAGTTCATACCACACATATTCGTCAATATTGAAGTGGCCTCTGTGGCCATGTATGGCACGTCAAACAAGGTTCAAACTATAGATATTTGCCAATGTTAAAATGGAATTCACTGTGGCCATGTATGGCACATCATACAAAGTTCATACCACACATATTCGTCAATGTTAAAGTGGAATCCACTGTGGCCATGTATGGCACGTCATACAAGACTCCTACTACAGATATTCGTCAATATTGAAGTGGAATCCACTGTGGCCATGTGTGGCACGTCATTCAAGGTTCATACTATACATATTCGTCAATGTTGAAGTGGAATCCACTGTGGCCATGTATGGCACGTCCTACAATGTTCATACTACAGATATTTGTTAATATTGAAGTGGAATCCACAGTGGCCATGTATGGCACGTCCTATAATGTTCATTCTACATATATTCGTCAATGTTAAAGTGGAATCCACTGTGGCCATGTATGGCACGTCATACAAGATTCATACTACAGATATTCGTCAATATTGAAGTGGAATCCACTATGGCCATGTATGGCACATCATACACAGTTCATACCATACATATTCGTCAATGTTAAAGTGGAAACCACTGTGGCCATGTGTAGCACGTCATACAAGGTTCATACTATACATATTCGTCAATGTTAAAGTGTAATCCACTGTGGCCATGTATGGCACGTCATACAAGATTAATACTACAGATATTCGTCAATACTGAAGTGGAATCCACTGTGGCCATGTATGGCACGTCCTACAATGTTAATTCTACATATATTTGTTAATGTTAAAGTGGATCCACTGTGGTCATATGTGGCACGTCATACAAGGTTCATACTATACATATTCGTCAATGTTAAAGTGGAATCCACTCTGGCCATGTATGGCACGTCATACAAGATTAATACTACATATATTCGTCAATGTTAAATTGGAATCCACTGTGGCCATGTATGGCACATCATACAAAGTTCATACCACACATATACGTCAATGTTATAGTGGAATCCACTGTGGCCATATGTTGCACGTCATACAAGGTTCATACTATACATATTCGTCAATGTTGAAGTGGAATCCACTGTGGCCATGTTTGGCCCGTCCTACAATGTTCATACTACAGATATTCATCAATATTGAAGTGGAATCCACTGTGGCCATGTATGGCACGTCATACAAGGTTCATACTATAGATATTCGCCAATGTTATAATGGAATCCACTGTGGCCATGTATGGCACGTCATACAAGATTAATACTACATATATTCGTCAATGTTAAATTGGAATCCACTGTGGCCATGTATGGCACATCATACAAAGTTCATACCACACATATACGTCAATGTTAAAGTGGAATCCACTGTGGCCATATGTTGCACGTCATACAAGGTTCATACTATACATATTCGTCAATGTTGAAGTGGAATCCACTGTGGCCATGTATGGCACTTCATACAAGGTTCATACTACAGATATTCGCCAATGTTAAAGTGGAATTCACTGTGGCCATGTATGGCACATCATACAAAGTTTATACCACACATATTCGTCAATGTTGAAGTGGAATCCACTGTGGCCATGTATGGCACGTCCTACAATGTTTATACTACAGATATTCGTTAATATTGAAGTGGAATCCACTGTGGCCATGTATGGCACGTCATACAAGGTTCATACTACAGATATTCGCCAATGTTAAAGGGGAATTCACTGTGGCCATGTATGGCACATCATACAAAGTTCATACCACCCATATTTTACAATGCTAAAGTGGAATCCACTGTGGCCATGTATGGCACGTCATACAAGATTCATACTACAGATATTCGTCAATATTGAAGTGGAATCCACTGTGGCCATGTATGGCACATCATACAAAGTTCATACCACACATATTCGTCAATGTTAAAGTGGAATCCACTGTGGCCATGTGTGGCACGTCATACAAGGTTCATACTATACATATTCGTGAATGTTAAAGCGGAATCCACTGTGACCATGTATGACACGTCATACAAGATTAATACTACAGATATTCGTCAATATTGAGGTGGAATCCACTGTGGCCATGTATGGCACGTCATACAAGGTTTATACTATAGATATTCGCCAATGTTAAAGTGGAATTCACTGTAGCTATGTATGGCACATCATACAAAGTTCATACCACACATATTCGTCAATGTTAAAGTAGAATCCACTGTGGCCATGTATGGCACGTCATACAAGATTCATACTACAGATATTCGTCAATATTGAAGTGGAATCCACTGTGGCCATGCATGGCACATCATACAAAGTTCATACCACACATATTCGTCAATGTTAAAGTGGAATCCATTGTGGCCATGTGTGGCACGTCATACAATGTTCATACTATACATATTCGTCAATGTTAAATTGGAATCCATTGTGGCCATGTATGGCACATCATACAAACTTCATACCACACATATTCGTCAATGTTAACGTGGAATCCACTGTGGCCATGTATGGCACGTCATACAAGGTTCATACTACAGATATTCGCCAATGTTAAAGTGGAATTCACTGTGGCCATGTATGGCACATCATACAAAGTTCATACCACACATATTTTACAATGTTAAAGTGGAATCCACTGTGGCCATGTATGGCACGTCATACAAGATTCATACTACAGATATTCGTCAATATTGAAGTGGAATCCACTGTGGCCATCTATGGCACATCATACAAAGTTCATACCACACATATTCGTCAATGTTAAAGTGGAATCCACTGTGGCCATGTGTGGCACGTCATACAAGGTTCATACTATACATATTCGTGAATGTTAAAGCGGAATCCACTGTGACCATGTATGGCACGTCATACAAGATTAATACTACAGATATTCGTCAATATTGAGGTGGAATCCACTGTGGCCATGTATGGCACGTCATTCATGGTTCATACTATAGATATTCGCCAATGTTAAAGTGGAATTCACTCCGGCCATATGTTGCACGTCATACAAGGTTCATACTATACATATTCGTCAATGTTGAAGTGGAATCCACTGTGGCCATGTTTGGCCCGTCCTACAATGTTCATACTACAGATATTCATCAATATTGAAGTGGAATCCACTGTGGCCATGTATGGCACGTCATACAAGGTTCATACCACACATATTCGTCAATGTTAAAGTGGAATCCACTGTGGCCATGTGTGGCACGTCATACAATTTTCATACTATACATATTCGTCAATGTTAAATTGGAATCCACTGTGGCCATGTATGGCACATCATACAAACTTCATACCACACATATTCGTCAATGTTAACGTGGAATCCACTGTGGCCATGTATAGCACGTCATACAAGGTTCATACTATACATATTCGTCAATGTTAAATTGGAATCCACTGTGGCCATGTATGGCACATCATACAAAGTTCATACCACACATTTTCGTCAACGTTAAAGTGGAATCCACTGTGGCGATATGTGACACGTCATACAAGGTTCATACTATACATATTCGTCAATGTTGAAGTGGAATACACTGTGGCCATGTATGGCCCGTCATACAATGTTTATACTACAGATATTCGTTAATATTGAAGTGAAATCCACTATGGCCATGTATGGCACGTCAAACAAGGTTCATACTATAGATATTCGCCAATGTTAAAATGGAATTCACTGTGGCCATGTATGGCACATCATACAAAGTTCATACCACACATATTTGTCAATGTTAAAGTGGAATCCACTGTGGCCATGTATGGCACGTCATACAAGATTCATACTACAGATATTCGTCAATATTGAAGTGGAATCCACTGTGGCCATGTATGGCACATCATACAAAGTTCATACTACAGATATTTGTTAATATTGAAGTGGAATCCACTGTGGCCATGTATGGCACGTCATACAAGGTTCATACCTCAGATATTCGCCAATGTTAAAGTGGAATTCACTGTGGCCATGTATGGCACATCATACAAAGTTCATACCACACATATTTGTCAATGTTAAAGTGGAATCCACTGTGGCCATGTATGGCACGTCATACAAGATTCATACTACAGATATTCGTCAATATTGAAGTGGAATCCACTGTGGCCATGTATGGCACATCATACAAAGTTCATACCACACATATTCGTCAATATTGAAGTGGAATCCACTGTGGCCATGTATGGCACGTCAAACAAGGTTCAAACTATAGATATTTGCCAATGTTAAAATGGAATTCACTGTGGCCATGTATGGCACATCATACAAAGTTCATACCACACATATTCGTCAATGTTAAAGTGGAATCCACTGTGGCCATGTATGGCACGTCATACAAGACTCCTACTACAGATATTCGTCAATATTGAAGTGGAATCCACTGTGGCCATGTGTGGCACGTCATACAAGGTTCATACTATACATATTCGTCAATGTTGAAGTGGAATCCACTGTGGCCATGTATGGCACGTCCTACAATGTTCATACTACAGATATTTGTTAATATTGAAGTGGAATCCACTGTGGCCATGTATGGCACGTCCTACAATGTTCATTCTACATATATTCGTCAATGTTAAAGTGGAATCCACTGTGGCCATGTATGGCACGTCATACAAGATTCATACTACAGATATTCGTCTATATTGAAGTGGAATCCACTGTGGCCATGTATGGCACATCATACAAAGTTCATACTACAGATATTTGTTAATATTGAAGTGGAATCCACTGTGGCCATGTATGGCACGTCATACAAGGTTCATACCTCAGATATTCGCCAATGTTAAAGTGGAATTCACTGTGGCCATGTATGGCACATCATACAAAGTTCATACCACACATATTTGTCAATGTTAAAGTGGAATCCACTGTGGCCATGTATGGCACGTCATACAAGATTCATACTACAGATATTCGTCAATATTGAAGTGGAATCCACTGTGGCCATGTATGGCACATCATACAAAGTTCATACCACACATATTCGTCAATATTGAAGTGGAATCCACTGTGGCCATGTATGGCACGTCAAACAAGGTTCAAACTATAGATATTTGCCAATGTTAAAATGGAATTCACTGTGGCCATGTATGGCACATCATACAAAGTTCATACCACACATATTCGTCAATGTTAAAGTGGAATCCACTGTGGCCATGTATGGCACGTCATACAAGACTCCTACTACAGATATTCGTCAATATTGAAGTGGAATCCACTGTGGCCATGTGTGGCACGTCATACAAGGTTCATACTATACATATTCGTCAATGTTGAAGTGGAATCCACTGTGGCCATGTATGGCACGTCCTACAATGTTCATACTACAGATATTTGTTAATATTGAAGTGGAATCCACTGTGGCCATGTATGGCACGTCCTACACTGTTCATTCTACATATATTCGTCAATGTTAAAGTGGAATCCACTGTGGCCATGTATGGCACGTCATACAAGATTCATACTACAGATATTCGTCAATATTGAAGTGGAATCCACTATGGCCATGTATGGCACATCATACACAGTTCATACCATACATATTCGTCAATGTTAAATTGGAATCCACTGTGACCATGTGTAGCACGTCATACAAGGTTCATACTATACATATTCGTCAATGTTAAAGTGGAATCCACTGTGGCCATGTATGGCACGTCACACAAGATTAATACTACAAATATTCGTCAATATTGAAGTGGAATCCACTGTGGCCATGTATGGCACGTCATACAAGGTTCATACTATAGATATTCGCCAATGTTAAAGTGGAATTCACTGTAGCTATGTATGGCACATCATACAAAGTTCATACCACACATATTCGTCAATGTTAAAGTGGAATCCAAGGTGGCCATGTATGGCCCGTCCTACAATGTTCATACTACAGATATTCGTCAATATTGAAGTGGAATCCACTGTGGCCATGTATGGGACGTCAAACAAGGATCATATTATAGATATTCGCCAATGTTAAAATGGAATTCACTGTGGCCATGTATGGCACATCATACAAAGTTCATACCACACATATTCGTCAATGTTAAAGTGGAATCCACTGTGGCCATGTATGGCACGTCATACAAGATTCATACTACAGATATTCGTCAATACTGAAGTGGAATCCATGGGGCCCATGTATGACACATCATACAAAGTTCATACCACACATATTCGTCAATGTTAAAGTGGAAACCACTGTGGCCATGTGTAGCACGTCATACAAGGTTCATACTATACATATTCGTCAATGTTAAAGTGTAATCCACTGTGGCCATGTATGGCACGTCATACAAGATTAATACTACAGATATTCGTCAATACTGAAGTGGAATCCACTGTGGCCATGTATGGCACGTCCTACAATGTTAATTCTACATATATTTGTTAATGTTAAAGTGGATCCACTGTGGTCATGTGTGGCACGTCATACAAGGTTCATACTATACATATTCGTCAATGTTAAAGTGGAATCCACGGTGGCCATGTATGGCACGTCATACAAGATTAATACTACATATATTCGTCAATGTTAAATTGGAATCCACTGTGGCCATGTATGGCACATCATACAAAGTTCATACCACACATATACGTCAATGTTAAAGTGGAATCCACTGTGGCCATATGTTGCAAGTCATACAAGGTTCATACTATACATATTCGTCAATGTTGAAGTGGAATCCACTGTGGCCATGTTTGGCCCGTCCTACAATGTTCATACTACAGATATTCATCAATATTGAAGTGGAATCCACTGTGGCCATGTATGGCACGTCATACAAGGTTCATACTATAGATATTCGCCAATGTTAAAGTGGAATTCACTGTGGCCATGTATGGCACATCATACAAAGTTCATACCACACATATTCCTCAATGATAAAGTTGAATCCACTGTGGCCATGTATGGCACGTCATACAAGGTTCATACTATAGATATTCGCCAATGTTAAAGTGGAATTCACTGTGGCCATGTATGGCACATCATACAAAGTTCATACCACACATATTCCTCAATGATAAAGTGGACTCCACTGTGGCCATGTATGGCACGTCATACAAGGTTCATACAACAGATATTCGTCAATGTTAAAGTTGAATGCACTGTGGCCATGTATGGAACGTCATACAAGGTTCATACTACACATATTCGTAAATGTCAAAGTGAAATTCACTGTGGCACGTCTTGTCAGATTCATTCTAGAAGTATTTGTCATTGTTAAAGTGGAATACACTGCGCCATGTATGGCACCTCTTACCAGGTTCTTACTGCACATATTCGTCATTAATATAGTGGTATACACTGCGGCCATGTATGGCACATCATGCCACGTCCATACTGCAAGTATGTGTCATTGTTAAACTGGAAAACACTGTGGTCATGTATGGCACCTCTTGTCAGATTCATTCTAGAAGTATTTGTCATTGTTAAAGTGAAATACACTGCGGCCATGTACGGCACCCCTTACCAGGTTCATACTGCACATGTTCGTCATTATTAAAGTGGTATACACTGCGGCCATGTATGGCACATCATGCCATGTCCATACTTCAACTATTTGTCATTGTTAAACTGGAATACACAGTGGCCATGTATGGCACCTCGTGTCAGATTCATTTTAAAAGAATTCGTCATTGTTAAAGTGGATACCAAGTTCATACTGCACATATTCGTCATTATTAAAGTAGAATACACTGCGGCCATGTATGACACGTCATACCAGGTTCATTTTACACAGATTCGTCTTTGTTAAAGTGCATTACACTGTAGCAATGTATGGCACGTCATGCCATATTCATACTATAAGTATTTGTCATTGTTAACATGGAATACACTGCGGCCATGTATGGCACCTCTTACCAGGTTCATACTAGACATATTCGTCATTGTTAGAGTGGAATACACTGTGGCCATATATGGCACATTATGCCACGTCCATACTGCAAGTATTGGTCATTGTTAAATTGGAATACACTGTGGCCATGTATGGCTCATCATGCCATGTCCATACTGCAAGTATTTGTCATTGTTAAACTGGAATACACTGTGGCCATGTATGGCACCTCGTGTCTGATTCATTTTAAAAGTTTCGTCATCATTAAAGTGGAATACACTGCGGCCATGTATGACATCCCATTCTAGATCCATACTACACATCGTCCCATCAACGCAATAACTCCGTAAGCGACATGTTTTCAGAAGATACTTTGTGACCATGTTATGGTATATGCCATAACAACGTTCTGTGTATAACAGAGTAATATTCTGTTCATTCCACCATTGAATGTGCAACCAACAATACAAACTGCTCAGTGGACTTGGCCATACAAGCTTCCCGAATCATGTATGTTAGTGAGGAAAAGTGAATTCTTATGGATGGCGGGAGGTGTACAGTACTGGTTCTACCCAGTAAAGTGGGTGGTCTGCTTGAAAATGATGTAAAACACAATAAAAACTAACAAGCAAATAAAACCTATGTTACTCAGTCGGCAATGAGCTGACTTCAGTGATTTAAGAACGTAGACACTGCCACTGATGGCATGAACATCAAATGGACATCCCCTAGAAACTTGGAAAATTGATCCAACTGACATGATGACCATCAAGTAAGACCATGATGGTATTCCCTAACAGTAAGTCTGATGCCATGGGTAAGTAAACATTCAAAGCTACCAGAACCTATAAATAAAAGAGTGCCATTCTAATATTAAATTTATTAAACAAAATGGATAACTGTATTTTGATATTTTTGTCACGGTTTTATTATACTCTCACATCGCAAGTTATGTGATGGAATGATGCCCCACCAATTTCTGTAAACTTTGTACCAAAAAGATTATTCTTGCGAATGCTAAGAGATCATTTCTAACGGTTTCCCGCAAAG
>JAWPHD010025509.1:0-16071 GCA_037043455.1 Cyrtodaria siliqua
GAGAATTTTGAAGGATATATATTTTCCTGAAAGTGTATGCAATTTCTACAAAACGAAGTATGTTTTCCAAATGAGAGTGGGGGCATAAGGGCGTGACCTCCATTTGAAATACGTTATCATGTTTTGAAAAGGTAATACTTAAAAAGTGTACCAAACGGTATGTTTATTTTATATTATTTATTAAACATGTTAAAAACCAAAATCTAATGCAATAAATGACTATATAAATGAATGAATACATAAATAAAATGTGTGTATATATACGAGGGGTGTTCCGTAAATAATGCGATTGGTATTGATACTAGAATACTATAATCATTTTTGATCAATTGTTTTTGCGATTTCATTCAATGTACTCCCCCTTAGCCGAAACACACATTTTGAGCCGCGCAATCCACTTTTGAAAACTTTTTTTTTTCGTATTCATGAACAGGTACACCCTTAAGACACTGGTAAACAGCAGATCCCAGGGCATTCCTCGAGTTATATCTCTTCCCAGATAAGTGATTTTTTAGTCTTGGGAAGAGAAAATAGTCGCAGGGGGCCAGATCTGGCGAGTAAGGGGGGTGCGGGGGAAGGGCGGCACGATTTACCCAAATCTACCCAAATCCACCGGATTTACCCAAATACAGTTTATGATTGCACAAATACACCCTATTTAATTATTTTTTTCGGCAAATACTTCATTATTATAGTTAAGTATGGTATAAACTAATATAATCTGTGAAAAAAATAAATTTATTAGCCGCAGATATGAACTTTGCAGCCATTTTTAAAATTCATTGTTATCAAATCGTATCAAATCGTATACGATTTACCCAAATACAGTTTATGATTGCACAAATACACCTTATTTAATTGTTTTTTTCGCCAAATACTTTATTTTTATAGTTAAGTATGTTATAAACTAATATAATCTGTGACAAAAAAAATAATTTGTTAGCCGCAGATATGAACTTTGCAGCCAATATAGTGTAAAATATAATTCGCCCTGTCACGTTAGCCTATCGATGTAGCATCTATAGTTTCCAGCTGGTACCACGTGGAGGTGTGACTCGGACTTTTTGAGTTTTAATAAAATATATTAAAAACCAAACATTAAACCAGCCTTTTTGTTAATTTTTTTATTATTATTAAACAGATCATAATTACTTTTAAATATCAATTAAAAATCAAAACTGATTGTTTTTGTTTTTACAATCTTTTTACAATCTTTTAGATCATTATACTGCAGACAAATATTATGTAATTACATTATATATATAATTATAGCACATTTGGACAATAGCATTATACCTATAGCACTCAGCTACCACAATGGCCCAACGACTCTGGTCACTTGAGGTAACCAGCCCGTTACCGAGGAACTGTAGGATATAAGCCAATATCCAAACAACGCATTAATTACCGATACATGTTAGAAACATTATATGTGATAAACATTTAATTACATATAAGAAACAGTATATGTGGTACACATGTTTAAACAATAGTGGATACTAGCACATCTTTTATTGGTGTTGTTTATTCATCTTTTATGGTGCTTTGGTGCACTTCTTTTATGTGGAATATTAACACATCTTTTATGGTGCTTTTTTATATCAAAATATGTATATTCTTTTACAGTGCACAAGACGAACATTTTAACAAAAACCATGCTTCCTGGCAGTTACCCAGTGCCCATGGAGCAAAGTCCTGGTTGCCTGTGATTTACACCGGTCACCAGCCTTATACCGAGCGACAGGAAGGATGGAAAATGCTAATAATACAAATATAAATGATAACAGTATACACATTACAAAACATTGATATTATTTACGATAATTTTAACAAAAAACATGCTTCCTGGCAGTTACCCAGTGCCCATGGAGCAAAGCCCTGGTTGCCTGTGATTTACACCGGTCACCAGCCTTATACCGAGCGACAGGAAGGATGGAAAATGCTAATAATACAAATATAAATGATAACAGTATACACATTACAAAACATTGATATTATTTACGATAATTTTAACAAAAAACATGCTTCCTGGCAGTTACCCAGTGCCCATGGAGCAAAGCCCTGGTTGCCTGTGATTTACACCGGTCACCAGCCTTATACCGAGCGACAGGAAGGATGGAAAATGCTAATAATACAAATATAAATGATAACAGTATACACATTACAAAACATTGATATTATTTACGATAATTTTAACAAAAAACATGCTTCCTGGCAGTTACCCAGTGCCCATGGAGCAAAGCCCTGGTTGCCTGTGATTTACACCGGTCACCAGCCTTATACCGAGCGACAGGAAGGATGGAAAATGTTAATAATACAAATATAACTGATAACAGAATACATATATGACAGGGGGGAAAAATTAAAAGTAGAAATAAATTTTTCAACAATGCATAGGTATTATACGACCGTATATATATTTCGGTAGTTTTCCGCAAAAATGACCTTGAATATATATACGCACGTCTGTTACTGCGACGAAGTGATTTACAGTGTACCACATATTTGGAATTGGGACTTGTCCCATGCAGTACCAGAAAATGTTCACATTGGTAGTGTTCGAACACTCACCGATTGTGTAAACACCGTGTTCAGTGTTTTGAAGGCCATGTCAATTTTTCCATTGGCAAATGGATAAATTAAACGTACAGGCCTTCGAATCACATCACTCACAGACAATATTGTCCATACACTAGAATATGCGCCAATTTTGGCAGCATCTAAGCATGCCCGTTCGTAGCTTGGTGACAAACACTGTATCCGGCGCCGAAGTGGGTGAGACATGTAATATTCTACATTGTTTATAAGGTTTATGCATGCGTGGTAACGTAACATAACTGACATGCTCTCGTTGCCACACAGTTGAATTGACACTGCATTAAATAGGCAGTCCCCATTCCCTGTTGTTCGAAGGGGGTTTCCCATGACGTCGTCAACGTATTGGTCCATTACTTCGGCAGCCACACTATCTACACCCGGAAGCTGAGATGGAGATGCAGGTGATGGCGGAGCAAACGATACGCTGAAGAGGGATTCTCGTTGTACTGCGGCTTTCAGAGTACCAAATATGGTGGAACTGGCAGCCTGAGAATTATTTTACACCTACATATACATAACACTTTCATTTTGCAGCTGGATACAAACTATGAATAAGTTTTTTTCATTAAATACGAACAAATTATCCTATTAAATTTCTATTTCTTAATATTGTGGGGAAATATTTAACTTTTAACATGATATGCACGAGACAGTGTGTTATTGTACGTGCTAAATGCTTTAAAATATAGTGTCAATCGTGAGGGCATTGCATATTAGACATCGTTTGACACCAAGGCGTGAAAATTACACGCTCCTAACATTAGCTGCATATTGGGATCGATATTAATATATGTGTTGTTATATAGATTCTAGTCTTGTTTTCTAATCCCCTTAATAAATGGATTACTTATAAATCTATAACAATTAAATGTGTTATACTTAACGTATAATATAAGTGAAATTATTTAAGTTACACGTTTACAATTAAATGTGTTATACTTAACGTAAGAATGTATACATATAAAATACTACTTTACTCTTGTATCTAACTTGGACTATAACATCCCTTATTCGTAAATATACGGACTGTGATTGTTGCCATTGGGTTTTCAGTGATCGTCAATTAACATACTCTACTTATTCGTATATAGCCCGGAACTAAAATAAATCAGCCAATACCCGTGTATAATAATAAGTTTTTTTAACTCTAATTATGTATTTAAAATAAGAAAATTATATCATTTACACACATATACATTCTTACCTTCTGCAATCTGTGTACCCCCATTAAGTAATCAAATTCCTTTCCATCCATTGTACGGCACGAAACACATATATAATCCAATGAAATATCACTCCAAATTGCTAGTTCATCAACACCAATGCTTTGACACGTGCTGTGATACCAACTTTTGCACATTGAACAATGAACACAATCGGAAACGCAATTACACTTGCAGTCACCGCATGGAAACCTAGCCGCACGTTGCTTAGACAAATTAGCCATAGTAGAATATTAACTATTTCAGACAATATCACAAGTTAACTATATAATTTGTACCTCAAAAAAGAGATAACATATATGAAAAACGCTTAGTATATATACAATTCATTAAGTTCTCAATTTACTCAAAGTACTCAAAAAACTAAATGTCAACATTCCGCTTTACTTTGAAGTCAATAAGTTTAATTGACTTAAATAATTAGTATCAAAACTGTTGATAATCACTTAAATAATTAGTATCAAAACTGTTGAAAACTAATTAACACAGATTACGCGCAAGCAATTAACGGATTAAATTTATCGATTAGGCGTAACTGTTAAAGGAATACTTTGCGCAATTATATAATCAGTGCATAAAGTTTGTTGTTTTGTTTTGTTATAATACAATTATTTACAATAGATAATTCAGAATCTCAAACATATTTTATGTAATTAATTTAATTTTTAAAGATCTAAAAAAGGAGGAAGAATATCATAATATATTACAATTTATTTTAGGACAGTATATTGCGTGTATATTTTATTGACTGTTTTTATATATTGTGAAATTTAGCACATTAATTAAGTAAATCTTAATTAAAACTGGAAATGAAAATGAAAACAAACACAGTTACTTTTTGATATATAACATTTATTCCGAAGCTTAAACATTTCTTGGAGATTTGGAAAATCATTTTTATTGTTTTATTTTGGCTTTCTTTCAGGTCTTTTTCTTTTTGGAGTTAACTGGTAATGGTGTTAATTGTTAGCCCCGTCGTTGTACACTGGATTTGACACGTGTATTTGGGTGATTCGCGTCAGATTTGATCTCTGAAAATAAAATTTATAATAATAAGTGATCTTACTCGATTTATTCAATTCCTATAAGTGACAAGAAGTAATTATCTCACTCAATTTATTCATTTGTAATTGATTAGTGAACTATATTTACTAATTAGTAAAATGTTTGCACATGATTTAATTAATATAGGACATTCAGATTAAAACACACTACTGACATATCAATTATATAATTCACTCAATTTAAGTAAATGATGACAAAGCGATTCTGCTGCGTATATATTACGGAGCAAAGAGAATTAATTTATTAACATTTCTTCCATCCACCGAAATGGCTAGATATGCTATATTTGGAGACAGCTACATCGCAAGACTTAAGAAATTCAACAACAACAACATGGCACTGCAAAGTTCATATCTGCGGCTAATATATTTATTTTTTTCACAGATTATATTAGTTTATAACATACTTAACTATAATAATGAAGTATTTGCCGAAAAAAATAATTAAATAGGGTGTATTTGTGCAATCATAAACTGTATTTGGGTAAACATAAACTGTATTTGGGTAAATCGTGTACGATTTGATAACAATGAATTTTAAAAATGGCTGCAAAGTTCATATCTGCGGCTAATATATTTATTTTTTTCACATATTATATTAGTTTATAACATACTTAACTATAATAGTGAAGTATTTGCCGAAAAAAATAATTAAATAGGGTGTATTTGTGCAATCATAAACTGTATTTGGGTAAATCGTATACGATTTGATACGATTTGATAACAATGAATTTTAAAAATGGCTGCAAAGTTCATATCTGCGGCTAATAAATTTATTTTTTTCACATATTATATTAGTTTATACCATACTTAACTATAATAATGAAGTATTTGCCGAAAAAAATAATTAATTAGGGTGTATTTGTGCAATCATAAACTGTATTTGGGTAGATTTGGGTATATTTGGGTAAATCGTGCCGCCGCGGGGGAACGGTGATCTTCTCTGACTCCAAAAAGTCCGTTACAATACCGGCTTTGTGGGCGGGCTCGTTGTCATGCAGAAGACGAACATACTTCAGACCTGTTAAGGGCGACCTTCTTCAATTGTTTCAATACGACGTTTTTATAAAACCGTCCTGTGACAGTTCTGCCTTTTGGCACCGCCCTCTGTATGGCGGGACCGTTGGTAGTGAAAAAAACCGCATACAGAACAGTTCGCGTTCATTTGGCAATAAATGGTCGTTTCATATTTTTCGTGGCCCAGATTCGGTTAGATACTTTTCTTTTTGGCTCATAGTTATGGACCCACGTTTTATCACCCGTAACTAAATTCTCAGACGATTTTTTGCTATATTTCGGATACATTTTCAGAAGTTTTTTCGTTTCGCTGTTGTAACCCTTAACTTCTTTTGGTCCTCTGTCAGCATCTTGCATTTATTTTCTTAACTTTCAGATGCCTTTTCAAAATTAGATGAACTCGTGCTAACGACAAGTTTTTCATCCGAGCTAATTGTCTTACTGTGTATCGAGCATCAGTTTTCAGGATTTCACGGATTTTTTCAACGTTTTTCTTAGTCTCGATCACCCAGCCGCATGCCCACCTTTTCTGAGCGAACGGAGTTCGCTATGCTCACTCCTAAGTGACGCAGATTGCGTACGTCTGGGTGACAGAGACTACGTTTTTCTTGGTCGTTGCCGTTGCAGGACGACCAGGACGAGCAGTATCTTTCAAGCGCTGTTTCCCGGATTTAAATTTGGCCACCCACCTACAAGCAGTACTATACGACATTTGACCATCCCCGTAAATGTCACACACCTCTTGGTGAATGTCTTTCGGCTTCAACCCAAGTAATGACCTACCTCTAATATAGGCCCAAATTTCAAGCACATTTTCTGCTCGTTTGCCAGTCATTTTGCATATAGTGTAACGAATACTCTATAAAGCAATGTATATTGCACCAAGGTCAGTGAATGCATGAATGAGATTCACGCGTCAGTGATCACCCTAGCGATACCAAGTGGTTTCATGTAAATATTGCACGAGTTTCGCGAAATAATACAGCAGTCGCATTATTAACGGAACACCCCTCGTATATTATTCTGGTCTCACTAGTATGGCATATAATGGTACGATATGTAAAATAAACACGAAATTCACGTTACCATTTAAAGTGAATGTAATATTGCACGTTTCAAGAAATAAAGGTGCTAGTATTTTACTTTTAACTATGACTTTTTAAAACATGTAATGTAATTCATTAGTATACGTAAATACATAAATATAATGTCTAAAAATAAACTAAATAAATACATATTATAAACCGGTTCTTAAATCAGAAAAATCGTAATTGCACATTAAACTACTGGGAGCTTATCAGTTATTGAAAATATTTTTTTTTACTAGTTTCGCGTCTTCCCTTTGTTACAATGTATCCTGCTTTTGAGACAAACCCCAAATAATAATCACATATTGTCCCCATCCAATGTAAGTTAGTATTGCCTTATTCTGGTTACTAGTACTAATAACACTTATCAAAGACAGACGCAAAGGAAAATGACCTTGCCATGGATATAATTATCTTCACTCTATGTCCAATGTTCTTTGAATATGACCATGGGAACTACGCCAGACACAATCCAGTATATTTAATGACACTCTGAGTCTGGACACAAGCCGTCCACGGGTCAAAAGAACTTCTCCAAAACTGGAGATTCGGTATCCCTCGTCCACACGTCACCTAACTATTCCTAAGCTATCAATCAACATGCAAATTTCCAGGGTAACATCATTGGTTTCAGTAGAAATTATGCAGCATACTGGAAATACCACTGGTGCATAACAAGTCTCTGTATAGCAAAGTCGATAGAGGCCACTCTCCAGATGGCAAATATGGCATCAGAAGTTATTTCTTCGCGTAAAGAACTGCATCCATCCCAAATAAAGAACAACGAGAAAGATTTAAGGAGAGCCACGGAATCTATCATAGGCTTCACAAACCCATTCCGAGTTGATATCAATGACTATGAGCAATACTGTACAACCGATCGTCCGGTTTTCTAGCATAGAGGGATATTGCTGATGATCTATTACAGCACCAGACTGAGAAGGCCGTGAACTATTTGTCAACGGCTTTTTAACTGACACGCCGACCCGATCTATAACACACTATATTTGGTAAATTGGTTACCTTATTGATCAGGCATGACAGATCTTAAGCTGAAGCTATCATATCCTCTAGGATCAGTATCATGGTCCATTGCAACAGCTGATGGCAATTCAGTTAGAACTGACAAAGCCAAATTTGTTCGAGCTTTCATTGCTATAAAGACACTGGTAAAGCTTCGTAAAGATCCGAGACGGACGGACGGACGGACGACGGACAACTTGTCATCCCATAAGCTCTGCTGGCCTTTGGCGTCAATATAAAATCACATGAGAATCATGGCTCGTATGGTAGTATGTACCCACCATAGATGTATGTACTATGGTAGGCATATAGCTATGGAAGGTAAATAGTACCATAAGCACCAGAATTCTCACCACTATAATTAATATGGTCAAATGTTGTTTATCTCTATACTGATAACAGGTAAGCAGAGCTTATGCTGTAGTGCGGCATCCGTCGTCCATCGTTTTCAATGCAGCTTCTGTGAAACTACAGGAAAGTTGCTACTGATGTCATTTTGGTTCTTAGTATAAATCCCGTCAAAATCCAAGATGGCCTCCACAGCTGACAATAGATTTTCCTTCAGATGATTTTGTGGCAAACTTTTCAAAAACCATAATAAGTATAGATCATGAATTGATTTAACGTCAAACAAAATTGGCCACTGGAGGTCATCTTTTGTTACAGTGATTTATTTATATAGTAATAAATAGTGAAAAGGCGATCCCTTGGAACAGGAATGCGTATGATGTCTATTAAACGTTCCTGCTTGGAAGCAACAAACACATATAAGAGAGAGAAAAAAGCAGACTCAGTTTTATCAAGGGTCTTTTAAAAAATACTGGTTTTATTAGACTCCCGCTTTCAGAAAGTGAAATGGGGGCTATGTAGGAATATTACACGAAACACCCAAATCTACCTTTTTCCCCCAAATCCACCCAAATCCATCCAAATATACACCAAATCTACCCCTAAATCTCCATTCACACCAAATCTACCTTATATGGTGTTACGTCGATGTTGTAATAACAAATATCACAAGAAAAAAAATCATTTGAGAAAAATGAAGATATAGTTGTTGAGTTGTTAATTTATTTGTTAATAATGTATGTTGTTATCACAATGTGTTAATAATGTATGTTGTTATCACAATGTGTTAATAATGTATGTTGTTATCACAATGTGTAAAAATAATTCAGTAATAAATTAACAAACATATCTTCATTTTTCTCAAATGATTATTTTATTTTTGATATTTGGTACAATAACATCATTGTAACACCATATAAAGTAGATTTGGTTTGGATTTTGGAAGTTTAGGGGTAGATTTGGTGAAGATTTGGGTGGATTTGGGGGAAATAGGTAGATTTGGGTGTTTCGTGACACCAATAGAAATCGCGTTGTCCGTAACGTCATGTAACACATTTTTGTCGCGTCGCGCCCCCGCTTTCACAAAGTGAAGTGGGGGCTATATAGGAATCAAGTTGTTCGTAATGTCCCATCGCGTCCCTTCACTTTACACATTTTTGTCGCGTCGCATCACGTCGCGCGTATCTCTTTATACTTGCATATCTCCAACACTTTTGAATTGATTTTCCCAAATTTCATATACTCATAACAACTGATGACCTTATGTTCCTCTATATCACCCAACATTGATTGCCTACTTTATTACAGAATTATGGCCCTTTGTTTGACTTAGAATTTTCCACTTTAATATTGTTAATGACCTGTTAACACGTTTTTTCTCCAGCGGCCATCTTTGTTTACATACAGTTATATAGTAAAAACGTGCAGCGACTACTCCTCTGAAACTACTTGACGGATTTGGAACTTCAAAGGAATGTTGCTCTTGGTATCTAGTTGTTCCTAGCAAAATTTCAGTTCGGCCGAAAATTCAAGATGGCCGCCACAGCTAAAAATAGATTTATAAAACACAAGTTTGTAGTGACTACTTCTTGAAAAAAAAAAAGTAATATTGATATTGCACTTTCTTTAACATGATCAGCATGACATGATGTTGGTCCTTGTTGAAAATCATTTTGATTCGACCTTAAACATGGCTGCCAGTGGCCATCTTTGTTTACATACTTCACAGGAATGCTGATTTAGCTATCAAAACCTATCAGTAGAGCTTCAAGGTCATTGACTTCTTGTTTTCTCATGAGAAACCTTGGTTCATGGGTTCACTTTTTCTTTAATTGGGACCCTTGTTGGGTCAGTTTTACATATAGTTATAGTGAAGAACTTCAAAAATCTTCAAGAGCTAAAGGTTTAATATTTTTAATTGTTTTATCAACTTATGGATCCTCTACCAAATTTGTTCAAATGGTGACCCTGGGATCCAAATTTGGCCCCAACATAGGGGTCACAGTTTTACATAGACTTATATTGGGATTTTTTTTTAAAAAATCTGCTTCTTTGAAACTATAAAAGCCAAAGGTTTATTTTTTTGTATTTATTATCAGCTTATGTTCCTATACAAAGTTTGTTTAAATGGTAACCCTGTGGTCTAATTTGGCCCCACCCCAGGGGTCACAGTTTTACATGGACTTATATATTGGGGAAAACTTTAAAAAACTTCTCTGAAACTACATGAGTCAAAGGTTTAATATTTTGTATTTACATTCAGCTTATGGTCCTATACCAAGTTTGTTTGAATGGTGATCATGGGGTCAAATTTGGCCCAACCCCAGGGGTCACATGTTTTACAAAGAGTTATATAGGGAAACTTAAAACATCTTCTTCTCTGAAACTACAAGAGCCAGAGTTTAATATTTTGTATTTACCATCAGCGTATGGTCCTCTACCAAGTTTGTTCAAATGGTTACCCTGGAGTCATATTTGACCCTGTCCCCGGGGTCACGTGTTTTACATAGACTTATATAGGGACAAACTTAAAAACTTCTCTGAAAGTACAAGAGCCAACGGTTTAATATTTTGTATTTACACTCAACGTATGGTCCTCTACCAAGTTTGCTCAAATGATGACCCTGGGGCCAAATTTGGCCCTGCCCCTGGGTCACATGTCTACTTGGTTTGTGTTAATATTAACGAAAGTTTGATTTGTTTCAAAGGTAGCCAAAATTGAGCCAACTACATCCCTCCAACTATTGAAGACGCTTTATAACCCCCCCCCCCTCCCCACCACTACCCCCAGTAGAGCAATACAGGGCCAAGAACACCCCCTCCCCCCCTCTCCCAGTAGAGCAATACAGGGCCAAGAAAAACAAAAAGGCTCTGTGCTTGGACCCCTTTTATTTTTAATTTACGTTAATGACATTGCAGACTCACTTCTTAGCACTACTCGATTATTCGCTGACGATAGTGCTTTAGCTATATCCTCAGCGGACCCTAGTTATTTGGAAAGCACTTTAACTAATGACCTGCAGAAAATCCTGGATTGGTCAAAACAATGGCTTGTTAAATTTAATCCGTCAAAAACAAAAGCCATGTTATTCTCTCTTTCAAATGCCATTCAACCCAACTTATATTTTGATGCTTCTCTGTTAAATTTTGTTGAACACCATAAACATCTTGGAGTCACACTCAGTCGTGATGGATCTTGGCATGAGCATATATCAAATATTGTATGTTCTTCAAACAAAGTCTTAGGATCAATGAGAATGATTAAATTTAAGCTAAAACGAACAACTCTCAACCAAATATACATTTCATATTTACGGCCTATTTTAGAATATGCATCAATAGTATGGGACAATTGTACTAACTATGAAAAAGATACTTTAGAAAGAATACAATATGATGCAGCAAGAGTAGTTACTGGTCTCACACGTTCTGTTTCTATTGACAATTTACTAAACGAAATCGGGTGGGTATCACTTGCAAATCGCAGAACTATCCAAAAATGAATTTTGGTTTATAAAGAAAAACATGGCGACTTACCACTATATTTAAACGAATTATTTCCTTCCTTAGTTAATGAAATAAATCCCTATAACCTACGAAATAATAATGACGTTGTCACCCTGTCACGCCGTACAGAGATTTATTCTAGATCGACAATACCATCATCTTTAAAACCTTGGAACGAGTTAGACACGACAATTCGCGACTCCACAACACTTTCAATATTTAAAACCAAACTTAAGACGCTTTTCAAACCCCCCGTTGTACCTAAGTTCGTCTTGTATGGTGACAGGTATCTAACAGTTATTCATGCACGTATTAGAAACACGTGTAGTAATTTAAATGCAGATCTTTATAACAATCATTTACGGGATACACCTCGTTGTGTCTGTGGAAATGATTATGAAGATGCCGAACATTTCTTTTTCAGGTGTGAACTTTTTACAAATCAGCGAATTCAATTATTTGTGAATACGCGCATTAATCATCCGATAAGTACCCATAAACTATTATATGGCATTGAAAACTTAAACGATGAACAAAATCAAACCATTTTCTTTGAGGTTCAACAATTCATAAAACAGACGAAACGTTTTCAAAGCTAATAGAATTGATTTCTTTCCTCTACTGTCGTATTGTTGATATGTTCTTTGTGAGCTTTTACGGAATGATGGGTGGACACGGGAGGCTTATCATGTGTGGAGTGGTTTTTGATGAACGATATTTTATTTGGTATGTTGTAGTGTGTGTTTTTTTATTCTTTTCGATTACTTTTGTTAAAACATTATTTCTTTGCTTTGTTTAACTAGATATTGATATAACCATTTTGTTGAACTCTGCCTATTTGGAAAGGACCGTAACTGATGTTGTGATAACTCGTGGTCCAATCCATTTGTAAATGTTATTTATTATTGTAAGTTTTATATCACATGTATTTATGTAAATAACATCAAGCAATAAAATATTATTAAAATTAAAAACAACAAAAACACCGTTGTCTACAAAGTTTACCGCGCTTTCTTCTTCAAACTCAAATATCTCCATCAACGGACTTTCGATGGGTGCATGATGCTGTTATACTTGCATTCTAATGGATATATCTCAAATATTTTAACCCTAAACTGGACACAAATCCGGCTAGAAATGAACTTATGGTCAAAAACGGTGATTGGTCACCACTACAAATTTTGAAAACTGAATTCTATCAGCTTTGAACGCCGATTACGGGTATTGAACTTTTAGCATGGTCGTAAGACGGGTATGTGTTAAAGCATCGAGCATTTAGGTGCATGTCTGTTACATTGCTTGATCAAATAATCAAAATATACAAAGGAAGAGGTTGATTTTCAATGTAGATACCTCTAGCATGCTTTACTGGCCGCAATCGTGTTCTGTCTACACGGTTTCGACTATTAGACAGTCAGTGTATATGTCGTAGTTTGTCTTTTTCACTGTGTTGGTCGGAGATAAATGCGTGTACACATTATGCAGCATTGTGCAGCATGTTCAGTGTCAGGTGAATGTACAACTACTCTAGCATGGTTCTGGGAGGCTCTAGCATGGTTCTGGGAGGCAGGTTAAGCATACAAATTCATACAGCTGCCTCTTTGTGGTGAGACCAGAGATATGCCAGTGCTTGTATATGGGCTTGGAAAATGCATACAGCTATCATGCAATCTCTTAATCCACCAGCAAGAATGACATTTACCATAAGCCAATATTTCAGGTCCAACATGGCACCTAGGCACCATCTTTCACATAGCAATGTACTTGTCTGCCATCCGAGCGTTGAACGCACGTTACCATAACAATTCCAAAACACGTTCAATAAATTTGAATATGAGTAAAAATGTGCATATGAACAAATACTACCTATATTTATGTTATTTATGAATTGTTTAATTTAGACAGCCTTTTCAACATAATGAAAATATACTGTAGTTTACGTTACACCCTGCTCGTTACCAAAGAAATCATAAATGCAGTTGACAATAACTAGACTATAAGTTACCAAAAGACGCCATCCCACTATGAGGGAATTTTGAAGGTTATATATTTTCCTGAAAGTGTATGCAATTTCTACAAAACGAAGTATGTTTTCCAAATGAGAGTGGGGGCATAAGGGCGTGACCTCCATTTGAAATACGTTATCATGTTTTGAAAATGTAATACTTAAAAAGTGTACCAAACGGTATGTTTATTTTATATTATTTATTAAACATGTTAAAAACCAAAATCTAATGCAATAAAATAAATTTCAAAAGACAATGTAGTTTACGTTATTACGTGACATAAACACGACATTTACGTTACTATTTAAAGTTATTTGTCATATTGAATGTTTCCAGAAATAAAGGCTCTAGTTCTTTGCTGTTATTCATTAAATGACTATATAAATGAATGAATACATAAATAAAATGTGTGTATACATACGAGGGGTTTTCCGTAAATAATGCGATTGGTATTGATACTAGAATACTATAATCATTTTTGATCAATTGTTTTTGCGATTTCCTTCAAAGTACTCCCCCTTAGCCGAAACACACATTTTGAGCCGCGCAATCCACTTTTGAAAACATTTTTCGTATTCATGAACAGGTACACCCTTAAGACACTGGTAAACAGCAGATCCCAGGGCATTCCTCGAGTTATATCTCTTCCCAGATAAGTGATTTTTTAGTCTTGGGAAGAGAAAATAGTCGCAGGGGGCCAGATCTGGCGAGTAAGTGGGGTTCGGCGGAACGGTGATCTTCTCTGACTCCAAAAAGTCCGTTATAATACCGGCTTTGTGGGCGGGCTTCGTTGTCATGCAGAAGACGAACATACTTCAGACCTGTTATAGGGCGACCTTCTTCAATTGTTTTCAATACGACGTTTTTATAAAACCGTCCTGTGACAGTTCTGCCTTTTGGCACCGCCCTCTGTATGGCGGGACCGTTGGTAGTGAAAAAACCCGCATACAGAACAGTTCGCGTTCATTTGGCAATAATTGGTCGTTTCATATTTTTTCGTGGCCCAGATTCGGTTAGATACTTTTCTTTTTGGCTCATAGTAATGGACCCACGTTTTATCACCCGTGACTAAATTCTCAAACGATTTTTTGCTATATTTCGGATACATTTTCAGAAGTTTTTTCGCTGTTGTAACCCTTAACTTCTTTTGGTCCTCTGTCAGCATCTTGCATTTATTTTCTTAACTTTCAGATGCCTTTTCAAAATTAGATGAACTCGTGCTAACGACAAGTTTTTCATCCGAGCTAATTGTCTTACTGTGTATCGAGCATCAGTTTTCAGGGTTTCACGGATTTTTTCAACGTTTTTCTTGGTCGTTGCCGTTGCAGGACGACCAGGAAGAGCAGTATCTTTGAAGCGCTGTTGCCCGGATTTAAATTTGGCCACCCACCTACAAGCAGTACTATACGACATTTGATATTCTTATATAGGCCCAAATTTCAAGCACATTTTCTGCTCGTTTGCCAGTCATTTTGCTTATAGTGTAACGAATACTCTATAAAGCAATGTATATTGCACCTAGGTCAGTGAATGCATGAATGAGATTCACGCGTCAGTGATCACCCAAGCGATACCAAGTGGTTGCATGTAAATATTGCACGAGTTTCGCGAAATAATACAGCAGTCGCATTATTAACGGAACACCCCTCGTATATTATTCTGGTTACTAGTATGGCACATAATGGTACGATATGTAAAATAAACACGAAATTCACGTTACCATTTAAAATGAATGTAATATTGCACGTTTCAAGAAATAAAAGTGCTAGTATTTTACTTTTAACTATGAATTTTTAAAACATGTAATGTAATTCATTAGTATACGTAATTAATAAATATAATGTCTAAAATAAACTAAATACATACATATTATAAACCGGTTCATAAATCAGAAAAATCGTAATTGCACATCAAACTACTGGAGCTTATCAGTTATTGAAAATATATTTTTTACTAGTTTCGCGTCTTCCCTTTGTTACAATGTATCCTGCTTTTGAGACAAAGCCCAAAGAATAATCACATATTGTCCCCATCCAATGTAAGTAGTATTGCCTTATTCTGGTAGTACTAATAACACTTATCAAAGACAGACGCAAGGAAATGACCTTGCATGATTAATATCTTCAACTCTACGTCCAATGTTCTTTGAGTATGACCATTGGGAACCTACGCCAGACACAATCAGTTATTTAAATGA
>JAWPHD010025510.1:0-16068 GCA_037043455.1 Cyrtodaria siliqua
TACATATTCTTTACGTATTACTATTATGAATAATAATCATATGTACTATCAGATCGCGTAAAAATCTAAGTTATCTCTGTTTGTCCTATTTTCCCGTACACGTATTACGTCCCTTGGCAATGAAATGTCAACAAGTATCATTCTGCGTGCCATAGAGTGCCCGTTTCATTTCTGACTTGTGCATATCTGTTGAAAGTACGTATACATATGAAAAACTTACGGTGGAACGCATTGTTGGCTTGTCATGGCGTGTACATGCAACTTCTGGGCTCACTTGAGAAGCGATTAACGTTGTGTCTTGATACAGGTTTGCTGCAATAATTATAACAATAGTCATATTAAAAATCATAACAACAAGCCAGATAATATTGTACATATTCTATACGTATTACTATTATGAATAATAATCATATGTACTATCAGATCGCGTAAAAATCTAAGTTATCTCTGTTTGTCCTATTTTCCCGTACACGTATTACGTCCCTTGGCAATGAAATGTCAACAAGTATCATTCTGCGTGCCATAGAGTGCCCGTTTCATTTCTGACTTGTGCATATCTGTTGAAAGTACGTATACATATGAAAAACTTACGGTGGAACGCATTGTTGGCTTGTCATGGCTTGTACATGCAACTTCTGGGCTCACTTGAGAAGCGATTAACGTTGTGTCTTGATACAGGTTTGCTGCAATAATTATAACAATAGTCATATTAACAATCATAACAACTAGCCAGATAATATTGTACATATTCTTTACGTATTACTATTATGAATAATAATCATATGTACTATCAGATCGCGTAAAAATCTAAGTTATCTCTGTTTGTCCTATTTTCCCGTACACGTATTACGTCCCTTGGCAATGCAATGTCAACAAGTATCATTCTGCGTGCCATAGAGTGCCCGTTTCATTTCTGACTTGTGCATATCTGTTGAAAGTACGTATACATATGAAAAACTTACGGTGGAACGCATTGTTGGCTTGTCATGGCGTGTACATGCAACTTCTGGGCTCACTTGAGAAGCGATTAACGTTGTGTCTTGATACAGGTTTGCTGCAATAATTATAACAATAGTCATATTAACAATCATAACAACAAGCCAGATAATATTGTACATATTCTATACGTATTACTATTATGAATAATAATCATATGTACTATCAGATCGCGTAAAAATCTAAGTTATCTCTGTTTGTCCTATTTTCCCGTACACGTATTACGTCCCTTGGCAACGAAATGTCAACAAGTATCATTCTGCGTGCCATAGAGTGCCCGTTTCATTTCTGACTTGTGCATATCTGTTGAAAGTACGTATACATATGAAAAACTTACGGTGGAACGCATTGTTGGCTTGTCATGGCTTGTACATGCAACTTCTGGGCTCACTTGAGAAGCGATTAACGTTGTGTCTTGATACAGGTTTGCTGCAATAATTATAACAATAGTCATATTAACAATCATAACAACAAGCCAGATAATATTGTACATATTCTTTACGTATTACTATTATGAATAATAATCATATGTACTATCAGATCGCGTAAAAATCTAAGTTATCTCTGTTTGTCCTATTTTCCCGTACACGTATTACGTCCCTTGGCAATGATATGTCAACAAGTATCATTCTGCGTGCCATAGAGTGCACGTTTCATTTCTGATGTGTGCATATCTGTTGAAAGTGCGTATACATATGAAAAACTTACGATGGAACGCATTGTTGGCTTGTCATGGCTTGTACATGCAACTTCTGGGCTCACTTGAAAAGCGATTAACGTTGTGTCTTGATACAGGTTTGCTGCAATAATTATAACAATAGTCATATTAACAATCATAACAACAAGCCAGATAATATTGTACACATTCTATGCGTATTACTATAATGAATAATAATCATATGTACTATCAGATCGCGTAAAAATCTAAGTTATCTCTGTTTGTCCTATTTTCCCGTACGCGTATTACGTCCCTTGGCAATGAAATGTCAACAAGTATCATTCTGCGTGCCATAGAGTGCACGTTTCATTTCTGATGTGTGCATATCTGTTGAAAGTGCGTATGCATATGAAAAACTTACGGTGGAACGCATTGTTTGCTTGTCATGGCTTGTACATGCAACTTCTGGGCTCACTTGAGAAGCGATTAAGATGTGTCTTGATACAGGTTTGCTGCAATAATTATAACAATAGTCATATTAACAATCATAACAACAAGCCAGATAATATTGTACATATTCTATACGTATTACTATTATGAATAATAATCATATGTACTATCAGATCGCGTAAAAATCTAAGTTATCTCTGTTTGTCCTATTTTCCCGTACACGTATTACGTCCCTTGGCAATGAAATGTCAACAAGTATCATTCTGCGTGCCATAGAGTGCCCGTTTCATTTCTGACTTGTGCATATCTGTTGAAAGTACGTATACATATGAAAAACTTACGGTGGAACGCATTGTTGGCTTGTCATGGCTTGTACATGCAACTTCTGGGCTCACTTGAGAAGCGATTAACGTTGTGTCTTGATACAGGTTTGCTGCATTAATTATAACAATAGTCATATTAACAATCATAACAACTAGCCAGATAATATTGTACATATTCTTTACGTATTACTATTATGAATAATAATCATATGTACTATCAGATCGCGTAAAAATCTAAGTTATCTCTGTTTGTCCTATTTTCCCGTACACGTATTACGTCCCTTGGCAATGAAATGTCAACAAGTATCCTTCTGCGTGCCATAGAGTGCCCGTTTCATTTCTGACTTGTGCATATCTGTTGAAAGTACGTATACATATGAAAAACTTACGGTGGATACGCATTGTTGGCTTGTCATGGCGTGTACATGCAACTTCTGGGCTCACTTGAGAAGCGATTAACGTTGTGTCTTGATACAGGTTTGCTGCAATAATTATAACAATAGTCATATTAACAATCATAACAACAAGCCAGATAATATTGTACATATTCTATACGTATTACTATTATGAATAATAATCATATGTACTATCAGATCGCGTAAAAATCTAAGTTATCTCTGTTTGTCCTATTTTCCCGTACACGTATTACGTCCCTTGGCAAAGAAATGTCAACAAGTATCATTCTGCGTGCCATAGAGTGCCCGTTTCATTTCTGACTTGTGCATATCTGTTGAAAGTACGTATACATATGAAAAACTTACGGTGGAACGCATTGTTGGCTTGTCATGGCTTGTACATGCAACTTCTGGGCTCACTTGAGAAGCGATTAACGTTGTGTCTTGATACAGGTTTGCTGCAATAATTATAACAATAGTCATATTAACAATCATAACAACAAGACAGATAATATTGTACATATTCTATACGTATTACTATTATGAATAATAATCATATGTACTATCAGATCGCGTAAAAATCTAAGTTATCTCTGTTTGTCCTATTTTCCCGTACACGTATTACGTCCCTTGGCAATGAAATGTCAACAAGTATCATTCTGCGTGCCATAGAGTGCCCGTTTCATTTCTGACTTGTGCATATCTGTTGAAAGTACGTATACATATGATAAACTTACGGTGGAACGCAATGTTGGCTTGTCATGGCTTGTACATGCAACTTCTGGGCTCACTTGAGAAGCGATTAACGTTGTGTCTTGATACAGGTTTGCTGCAATAATTATAACAATAGTCATATTAACAATCATAACAACAAGCCAGATAATATTGTACATATTCTATACGTATTACTATTATAAATAATAATCATATGTACTATCAGATCGCGTAAAAATCTAAGTTATCTCTGTTTGTCCTATTTTCCCGTACACGTATTACATCCCTTGGCAACGAAATGTCAACAAGTATCATTCTGCGTGCCATAGAGTGCCCGTTTCATTTCTGACTTGTGCATATCTGTTGAAAGTACGTATACATATGAAAAACTTACGGTGGAACGCATTGTTGGCTTGTCATGGCTTGTACATGCAACTTCTGGGCTCACTTGAGAAGCGATTAACGTTGTGTCTTGATACAGGTTTGCTGCAATAATTATAACAATAGTCATATTAACAATCATAACAACAAGCCAGATAATATTGTACATATTCTTTACGTATTACTATTATGAATAATAATCATATGTACTATCAGATCGCGTAAAAATCTAAGTTATCTCTGTTTGTCCTATTTTCCCGTACACGTATTACGTCCCTTGGCAATGATATGTCAACAAGTATCATTCTGCGTGCCATAGAGTGCACGTTTCATTTCTGATGTGTGCATATCTGTTGAAAGTGCGTATACATATGAAAAACTTACGATGGAACGCATTGTTGGCTTGTCATGGCTTGTACATGCAACTTCTGGGCTCACTTGAAAAGCGATTAACGTTGTGTCTTGATACAGGTTTGCTGCAATAATTATAACAATAGTCATATTAACAATCATAACAACAAGCCAGATAATATTGTACACATTCTATGCGTATTACTATAATGAATAATAATCATATGTACTATCAGATCGCGTAAAAATCTAAGTTATCTCTGTTTGTCCTATTTTCCCGTACACGTATTACGTCCCTTGGCAATGAAATGTCAACAAGTATCCTTCTGCGTGCCATAGAGTGCCCGTTTCATTTCCGACTTGTGCATATCTGTTGAAATTACGTATACATATGAAAAACTTACGGTGGAACGCATTGTTGGCTTGTCATGGCGTGTACATGCAACTTCTGGGCTCACTTGAGAAGCGATTAACGTTGTGTCTTGATACAGGTTTGCTGCAATAATTATAACAATAGTCATATTAACAATCATAACAACAAGCCAGATAATATTGTACATATTCTATACGTATTACTATTATGAATAATAATCATATGTACTATCAGATCGCGTAAAAATCTAAGTTATCTCTGTTTGTCCTATTTTCCCGTACACGTATTACGTCCCTTGGCAATGAAATGTCAACAAGTATCATTCTGCGTGCCATAGAGTGCCCGTTTCATTTCTGACTTGTGCATATCTGTTGAAAGTACGTATACATATGAAAAACTTACGGTGGAACGCATTGTTGGCTTGTCATGGCGTGTACATGCAACTTCTGGGCTCACTTGAGAAGCGATTAACGTTGTGTCTTGATAGAGGTTTGCTGCAATAATTATAACAATAGTCATATTAACAATCATAACAACAAGACAGATAATATTGTACATATTCTATACGTATTACTATTATGAATAATAATCATATGTACTATCAGATCGCGTAAAAATCTAAGTTATCTCTGTTTGTCCTATTTTCCCGTACACGTATTACGTCCCTTGGCAATGAAATGTCAACAAGTATCATTCTGCGTGCCATAGAGTGCCCGTTTCATTTCTGACTTGTGCATATCTGTTGAAAGTACGTATACATATGATAAACTTACGGTGGAACGCAATGTTGGCTTGTCATGGCTTGTACATGCAACTTCTGGGCTCACTTGAGAAGCGATTAACGTTGTGTCTTGATACAGGTTTGCTGCAATAATTATAACAATAGTCATATTAACAATCATAACAACAAGCCAGATAATATTGTACATATTCTATACGTATTACTATTATAAATAATAATCATATGTACTATCAGATCGCGTAAAAATCTAAGTTATCTCTGTTTGTCCTATTTTCCCGTACACGTATTACGTCCCTTGGCAACGAAATGTCAACAAGTATCATTCTGCGTGCCATAGAGTGCCCGTTTCATTTCTGACTTGTGCATATCTGTTGAAAGTACGTATACATATGAAAAACTTACGGTGGAACGCATTGTTGGCTTGTCATGGCTTGTACATGCAACTTCTGGGCTCACTTGAGAAGCGATTAACGTTGTGTCTTGATACAGGTTTGCTGCAATAATTATAACAATAGTCATATTAACAATCATAACAACAAGCCAGATAATATTGTACATATTCTTTACGTATTACTATTATGAATAATAATCATATGTACTATCAGATCGCGTAAAAATCTAAGTTATCTCTGTTTGTCCTATTTTCCCGTACACGTATTACGTCCCTTGGCAATGATATGTCAACAAGTATCATTCTGCGTGCCATAGAGTGCACGTTTCATTTCTGATGTGTGCATATCTGTTGAAAGTGCGTATACATATGAAAAACTTACGATGGAACGCATTGTTGGCTTGTCATGGCTTGTACATGCAACTTCTGGGCTCACTTGAAAAGCGATTAACGTTGTGTCTTGATACAGGTTTGCTGCAATAATTATAACAATAGTCATATTAACAATCATAACAACAAGCCAGATAATATTGTACACATTCTATGCGTATTACTATAATGAATAATAATCATATGTACTATCAGATCGCGTAAAAATCTAAGTTATCTCTGTTTGTCCTATTTTCCCGTACACGTATTACGTCCCTTGGCAATGAAATGTCAACAAGTATCATTCTGCGTGCCATAGAGTGCACGTTTCATTTCTGATGTGTGCATATCTGTTGAAAGTGCGTATACATATGAAAAACTTACGGTGGAACGCATTGTTTGCTTGTCATGGCTTGTACATGCAACTTCTGGGCTCACTTGAGAAGCGATTAAGATGTGTCTTGATACAGGTTTGCTGCAATAATTATAACAATAGTCATATTAACAATCATAACAACAAGCCAGATAATATTGTACATATTCTATACGTATTACTATTATGAATAATAATCATATGTACTATCAGATCGCGTAAAAATCTAAGTTATCTCTGTTTGTCCTATTTTCCCGTACACGTATTACGTCCCTTGGCAATGAAATGTCAACAAGTATCATTCTGCGTGCCATAGAGTGCCCGTTTCATTTCTGACTTGTGCATATCTGTTAAAAGTACGTATACATATGAAAAACTTACGGTGGAACGCATTGTTGGCTTGTCATGGCTTGTACATGCAACTTCTGGGCTCACTTGAGAAGCGATTAACGTTGTGTCTTGATACAGGTTTGCTGCAATAATTATAACAATAGTCATATTAACAATCATAACAACTAGCCAGATAATATTGTACATATTCTTTACGTATTACTATTATGAATAATAATCATATGTACTATCAGATCGCGTAAAAATCTAAGTTATCTCTGTTTGTCCTATTTTCCCGTACACGTATTACGTCCCTTGGCAATGAAATGTCAACAAGTATCCTTCTGCGTGCCATAGAGTGCCCGTTTCATTTCTGACTTGTGCATATCTGTTGAAAGTACGTATACATATGAAAAACTTACGGTGGAACGCATTGTTGGCTTGTCATGGCGTGTACATGCAACTTCTGGGCTCACTTGAGAAGCGATTAACGTTGTGTCTTGATACAGGTTTGCTGCAATAATTATAACAATAGTCATATTAACAATCATAACAACAAGCCAGATAATATTGTACATATTCTATACGTATTACTATTATGAATAATAATCATATGTACTATCAGATCGCGTAAAAATCTAAGTTATCTCTGTTTGTCCTATTTTCCCGTACACGTATTACGTCCCTTGGCAATGAAATGTCAACAAGTATCATTCTGCGTGCCATAGAGTGCCCGTTTCATTTCTGACTTGTGCATATCTGTTGAAAGTACGTATACATATGATAAACTTACGGTGGAACGCAATGTTGGCTTGTCATGGCTTGTACATGCAACTTCTGGGCTCACTTGAGAAGCGATTAACGTTGTGTCTTGATACAGGTTTGCTGCAATAATTATAACAATAGTCATATTAACAATCATAACAACAAGCCAGATAATATTGTACATATTCTATACGTATTACTATTATAAATAATAATCATATGTACTATCAGATCGCGTAAAAATCTAAGTTATCTCTGTTTGTCCTATTTTCCCGTACACGTATTACGTCCCTTGGCAACGAAATGTCAACAAGTATCATTCTGCGTGCCATAGAGTGCCCGTTTCATTTCTGACTTGTGCATATCTGTTGAAAGTACGTATACATATGAAAAACTTACGGTGGAACGCATTGTTGGCTTGTCATGGCTTGTACATGCAACTTCTGGGCTCACTTGAGAAGCGATTAACGTTGTGTCTTGATACAGGTTTGCTGCAATAATTATAACAATAGTCATATTAACAATCATAACAACAAGCCAGATAATATTGTACATATTCTTTACGTATTACTATTATGAATAATAATCATATGTACTATCAGATCGCGTAAAAATCTAAGTTATCTCTGTTTGTCCTATTTTCCCGTACACGTATTACGTCCCTTGGCAATGATATGTCAACAAGTATCATTCTGCGTGCCATAGAGTGCACGTTTCATTTCTGATGTGTGCATATCTGTTGAAAGTGCGTATACATATGAAAAACTTACGATGGAACGCATTGTTGGCTTGTCATGGCTTGTACATGCAACTTCTGGGCTCACTTGAAAAGCGATTAACGTTGTGTCTTGATACAGGTTTGCTGCAATAATTATAACAATAGTCATATTAACAATCATAACAACAAGCCAGATAATATTGTACACATTCTATGCGTATTACTATAATGAATAATAATCATATGTACTATCAGATCGCGTAAAAATCTAAGTTATCTCTGTTTGTCCTATTTTCCCGTACACGTATTACGTCCCTTGGCAATGAAATGTCAACAAGTATCATTCTGCGTGCCATAGAGTGCACGTTTCATTTCTGATGTGTGCATATCTGTTGAAAGTGCGTATACATATGAAAAACTTACGGTGGAACGCATTGTTTGCTTGTCATGGCTTGTACATGCAACTTCTGGGCTCACTTGAGAAGCGAGTAAGATGTGTCTTGATACAGGTTTGCTGCAATAATTATAACAATAGTCATATTAACAATCATAACAACAAGCCAGATAATATTGTACATATTCTATACGTATTACTATTATGAATAATAATCATATGTACTATCAGATCGCGTAAAAATCTAAGTTATCTCTGTTTGTCCTATTTTCCCGTACACGTATTACGTCCCTTGGCAATGAAATGTCAACAAGTATCATTCTGCGTGCCATAGAGTGCCCGTTTCATTTCTGACTTGTGCATATCTGTTGAAAGTACGTATACATATGAAAAACTTACGGTGGAACGCATTGTTGGCTTGTCATGGCTTGTACATACAACTTCTGGGCTCACTTGAGAAGCGATTAACGTTGTGTCTTGATACAGGTTTGCTGCAATAATTATAACAATAGTCATATTAACAATCATAACAACTAGCCAGATAATATTGTACATATTCTTTACGTATTACTATTATGAATAATAATCATATGTACTATCAGATCGCGTAAAAATCTAAGTTATCTCTGTTTGTCCTATTTTCCCGTACACGTATTACGTCCCTTGGCAATGAAATGTCAACAAGTATCATTCTGCGTGCCATAGAGTGCCCGTTTCATTTCTGACTTGTGCATATCTGTTGAAAGTACGTATACATATGAAAAACTTACGGTGGAACGCATTGTTGGCTTGTCATGGCGTGTACATGCAACTTCTGGGCTCACTTGAGAAGCGATTAACGTTGTGTCTTGATACAGGTTTGCTGCAATAATTATAACAATAGTCATATTAACAATCATAACAACAAGCCAGATAATATTGTACATATTCTATACGTATTACTATTATGAATAATAATCATATGTACTATCAGATCGCGTAAAAATCTAAGTTATCTCTGTTTGTCCTATTTTCCCGTACACGTATTACGTCCCTTGGCAATGAAATGTCAACAAGTATCATTCTGCGTGCCATAGAGTGCCCGTTTCATTTCTGACTTGTGCATATCTGTTGAAAGTACGTATACATATGAAAAACTTACGGTGGAACGCATTGTTGGCTTGTCATGGCGTGTACATGCAACTTCTGGGCTCACTTGAGAAGCGATTAACGTTGTGTCTTGATACAGGTTTGCTGCAATAATTATAACAATAGTCATATTAACAATCATAACAACAAGCCAGATAATATTGTACATATTCTATACGTATTACTATTATGAATAATAATCATATGTACTATCAGATCGCGTAAAAATCTAAGTTATCTCTGTTTGTCCTATTTTCCCGTACACGTATTACGTCCCTTGGCAATGAAATGTCAACAAGTATCATTCTGCGTGCCATAGAGTGCCCGTTTCATTTCTGACTTGTGCATATCTGTTGAAAGTACGTATACATATGAAAAACTTACGGTGGAACGCATTGTTGGCTTGTCATGGCTTGTACATGCAACTTCTGGGCTCACTTGAGAAGCGATTAACGTTGTGTCTTGATACAGGTTTGCTGCAATAATTATAACAATAGTCATATTAACAATCATAACAACAAGACAGATAATATTGTACATATTCTATAGGTATTACTATTATGAATAATAATCATATGTACTATCAGATCGCGTAAAAATCTAAGTTATCTCTGTTTGTCCTATTTTCCCGTACACGTATTACGTCCCTTGGCAATGAAATGTCAACAAGTATCATTCTGCGTGCCATAGAGTGCCCGTTTCATTTCTGACTTGTGCATATCTGTTGAAAGTACGTATACATATGAAAAACTTACGGTGGAACGCATTGTTGGCTTGTCATGGCTTGTACATGCAACTTCTGGGCTCACTTGAGAAGCGATTAACGTTGTGTCTTGATACAGGTTTGCTGCAATAATTATAACAATAGTCATATTAACAATCATAACAACAAGCCAGATAATATTGTACATATTCTATACGTATTACTATTATGAATAATAATCATATGTACTATCAGATTGCGTAAAAATCTAAGTTATCTCTGTTTGTCCTATTTTCAAGGAAAACGTATTACGTCCCTTGGCAATGAAATGTCAACAAGTATCATTCTGCGTGCCATAGAGTGCCCGTTTCATTTCTGACTTGTGCATATCTGTTGAAAGTACGTATACATATGAAAAACTTACGGTGGAACGCATTGTTGGCTTGTCATGGCTTGTACATGCAACTTCTGAGCTCACTTGAGAAGCGATTAACGTTGTGTC
The DNA here is from genome assembly GCA_037043455.1 of Cyrtodaria siliqua. Lineage (NCBI taxonomy): Eukaryota > Metazoa > Mollusca > Bivalvia > Adapedonta > Hiatellidae > Cyrtodaria > Cyrtodaria siliqua. Next base: position 11,057 of record JAWPHD010025510.1, read on the forward strand.
TTGATACAGGTTTGCTGCAATAATTATAACAATAGTCATATTAACAATCATAACAACTAGCCAGATAATATTGTACATATTCTTTACGTATTACTATTATGAATAATAATCATATGTACTATCAGATCGCGTAAAAATCTAAGTTATCTCTGTTTGTCCTATTTTCAAGGAAAACGTATTACGTCCCTTGGCAATGAAATGTCAACAAGTATCATTCTGCGTGCCATAGAGTGCCCGTTTCATTTCTGACTTGTGCATATCTGTTGAAAGTACGTATACATATGAAAAACTTACGGTGGAACGCATTGTTGGCTTGTCATGGCTTGTACATGCAACTTCTGGGCTCACTTGAGAAGCGATTAACGTTGTGTCTTGATACAGGTTTGCTGCAATAATTATAACAATAGTCATATTAACAATCATAACAACTAGCCAGATAATATTGTACATATTCTTTACGTATTACTATTATGAATAATAATCATATGTACTATCAGATCGCGTAAAAATCTAAGTTATCTCTGTTTGTCCTATTTTCAAGGAAAACGTATTACGTCCCTTGGCATTGAAATGTCAACAAGTATCATTCTGCGTGCCATAGAGTGCCCGTTTCATTTCTGACTTGTGCATATCTGTTGAAAGTACGTATACATATGAAAAACTTACGGTGGAACGCATTGTTGGCTTGTCATGGCTTGTACATGCAACTTCTGGGCTCACTTGAGAAGCGATTAACGTTGTGTCTTGATACAGGTTTGCTGCAATAATTATAACAATAGTCATATTAACAATCATAACAACAAGACAGATAATATTGTACATATTCTATAGGTATTACTATTATGAATAATAATCATATGTACTATCAGATCGCGTAAAAATCTAAGTTATCTCTGTTTGTCCTATTTTCCCGTACACGTATTACGTCCCTTGACAATGAAATGTCAACAAGTATCATTCTGCGTGCCATAGAGTGCCCGTTTCATTTCTGACTTGTGCATATCTGTTGAAAGTACGTATACATATGATAAACTTACGGTGGAACGCAATGTTGGCTTGTCATGGCTTGTACATGCAACTTCTGGGCTCACTTGAGAAGCGATTAACGTTGTGTCTTGATACAGGTTTGCTGCAATAATTATAACAATAGTCATATTAACAATCATAACAACAAGCCAGATAATATTGTACATATTCTATACGTATTACTATTATAAATAATAATCATATGTACTATCAGATCGCGTAAAAATCTAAGTTATCTCTGTTTGTCCTATTTTCCCGTACACGTATTACGTCCCTTGGCAACGAAATGTCAACAAGTATCATTCTGCGTGCCATAGAGTGCCCGTTTCATTTCTGACTTGTGCATATCTGTTGAAAGTACGTATACATATGAAAAACTTACGGTGGAACGCATTGTTGGCTTGTCATGGCTTGTACATGCAACTTCTGGGCTCACTTGAGAAGCGATTAACGTTGTGTCTTGATACAGGTTTGCTGCAATAATTATAACAATAGTCATATTAACAATCATAACAACAAGCCAGATAATATTGTACATATTCTTTACGTATTACTATTATGAATAATAATCATATGTACTATCAGATCGCGTAAAAATCTAAGTTATCTCTGTTTGTCCTATTTTCCCGTACACGTATTACGTCCCTTGGCAATGATATGTCAACAAGTATCATTATGCGTGCCATAGAGTGCACGTTTCATTTCTGATGTGTGCATATCTGTTGAAAGTGCGTATACATATGAAAAACTTACGATGGAACGCATTGTTGGCTTGTCATGGCTTGTACATGCAACTTCTGGGCTCACTTGAAAAGCGATTAACGTTGTGTCTTGATACAGGTTTGCTGCAATAATTATAACAATAGTCATATTAACAATCATAACAACAAGCCAGATAATATTGTACACATTCTATGCGTATTACTATAATGAATAATAATCATATGTACTATCAGATCGCGTAAAAATCTAAGTTATCTCTGTTTGTCCTATTTTCCCGTACACGTATTACGTCCCTTGGCAATGAAATGTCAACAAGTATCATTCTGCGTGCCATAGAGTGCACGTTTCATTTCTGATGTGTGCATATCTGTTGAAAGTGCGTATACATATGAAAAACTTACGGTGGAACGCATTGTTTGCTTGTCATGGCTTGTACATGCAACTTCTGGGCTCACTTGAGAAGCGATTAAGATGTGTCTTGATACAGGTTTGCTGCAATAATTATAACAATAGTCATATTAACAATCATAACAACAAGCCAGATAATATTGTACATATTCTATACGTATTACTATTATGAATAATAATCATATGTACTATCAGATCGCGTAAAAATCTAAGTTATCTCTGTTTGTCCTATTTTCCCGTACACGTATTACGTCCCTTGGCAATGAAATGTCAACAAGTATCATTCTGCGTGCCATAGAGTGCCCGTTTCATTTCTGACTTGTGCATATCTGTTGAAAGTACGTATACATATGAAAAACTTACGGTGGAACGCATTGTTGGCTTTTCATGGCTTGTACATGCAACTTCTGGGCTCACTTGAGAAGCGATTAACGTTGTGTCTTGATACAGGTTTGCTGCAATAATTATAACAATAGTCATATTAACAATCATAACAACTAGCCAGATAATATTGTACATATTCTTTACGTATTACTATTATGAATAATAATCATATGTACTATCAGATCGCGTAAAAATCTAAGTTATCTCTGTTTGTCCTATTTTCCCGTACACGTATTACGTCCCTTGGCAATGAAATGTCAACAAGTATCATTCTGCGTGCCATAGAGTGCCCGTTTCATTTCTGACTTGTGCATATCTGTTGAAAGTACGTATACATATGAAAAACTTACGGTGGAACGCATTGTTGGCTTGTCATGGCGTGTACATGCAACTTCTGGGCTCACTTGAGAAGCGATTAACGTTGTGTCTTGATACAGGTTTGCTGCAATAATTATAACAATAGTCATATTAACAATCATAACAACAAGCCAGATAATATTGTACATATTCTATACGTATTACTATTATGAATAATAATCATATGTACTATCAGATCGCGTAAAAATCTAAGTTATCTCTGTTTGTCCTATTTTCCCGTACACGTATTACGTCCCTTGGCAATGAAATGTCAACAAGTATCATTCTGCGTGCCATAGAGTGCCCGTTTCATTTCTGACTTGTGCATATCTGTTGAAAGTACGTATACATATGAAAAACTTACGGTGGAACGCATTGTTGGCTTGTCATGGCGTGTACATGCAACTTCTGGGCTCACTTGAGAAGCGATTAACGTTGTGTCTTGATACAGGTTTGCTGCAATAATTATAACAATAGTCATATTAACAATCATAACAACAAGCCAGATAATATTGTACATATTCTATACGTATTACTATTATGAATAATAATCATATGTACTATCAGATCGCGTAAAAATCTAAGTTATCTCTGTTTGTCCTATTTTCCCGTACACGTATTACGTCCCTTGGCAATGAAATGTCAACAAGTATCATTCTGCGTGCCATAGAGTGCCCGTTTCATTTCTGACTTGTGCATATCTGTTGAAAGTACGTATACATATGAAAAACTTACGGTGGAACGCATTGTTGGCTTGTCATGGCGTGTACATGCAACTTCTGGGCTCACTTGAGAAGCGATTAACGTTGTGTCTTGATACAGGTTTGCTGCAATAATTATAACAATAGTCATATTAACAATCATAACAACAAGCCAGATAATATTGTACATATTCTATACGTATTACTATTATGAATAATAATCATATGTACTATCAGATCGCGTAAAAATCTAAGTTATCTCTGTTTGTCCTATTTTCCCGTACACGTATTACGTCCCTTGGCAATGAAATGTCAACAAGTATCATTCTGCGTGCCATAGAGTGCCCGTTTCATTTCTGACTTGTGCATATCTGTTGAAAGTACGTATACATATGAAAAACTTACGGTGGAACGCATTGTTGGCTTGTCATGGCTTGTACATGCAACTTCTGGGCTCACTTGAGAAGCGATTAACGTTGTGTCTTGATACAGGTTTGCTGCAATAATTATAACAATAGTCATATTAACAATCATAACAACAAGACAGATAATATTGTACATATTCTATAGGTATTACTATTATGAATAATAATCATATGTACTATCAGATCGCGTAAAAATCTAAGTTATCTCTGTTTGTCCTATTTTCCCGTACACGTATTACGTCCCTTGGCAATGAAATGTCAACAAGTATCATTCTGCGTGCCATAGAGTGCCCGTTTCATTTCTGACTTGTGCATATCTGTTGAAAGTACGTATACATATGAAAAACTTACGGTGGAACGCATTGTTGGCTTGTCATGGCTTGTACATGCAACTTCTGGGCTCACTTGAGAAGCGATTAACGTTGTGTCTTGATACAGGTTTGCTGCAATAATTATAACAATAGTCATATTAACAATCATAACAACAAGCCAGATAATATTGTACATATTCTATACGTATTACTATTATGAATAATAATCATATGTACTATCAGATTGCGTAAAAATCTAAGTTATCTCTGTTTGTCCTATTTTCAAGGAAAACGTATTACGTCCCTTGGCAATGAAATGTCAACAAGTATCATTCTGCGTGCCATAGAGTGCCCGTTTCATTTCTGACTTGTGCATATCTGTTGAAAGTACGTATACATATGAAAAACTAACGGTGGAACGCATTGTTGGCTTGTCATGGCTTGTACATGCAACTTCTGAGCTCACTTGAGAAGCGATTAACGTTGTGTCTTGATACAGGTTTGCTGCAATAATTATAACAATAGTCATATTAACAATCATAACAACTAGCCAGATAATATTGTACATATTCTTTACGTATTACTATTATGAATAATAATCATATGTACTATCAGATCGCGTAAAAATCTAAGTTATCTCTGTTTGTCCTATTTTCAAGGAAAACGTATTACGTCCC
>JAWPHD010025511.1:0-16067 GCA_037043455.1 Cyrtodaria siliqua
TAAGAACAGAAAAAATATGTGTAAGAACTGAATATATATGTGTAAGAACTGAATATATATGTGTAAGAACTGAATATATATGCGTAAGAATGTAATATATATATGTGTAAGAACTGAATTTATATGTGTAGGAACTGAATATATATGTGTAAGAACTGAATATATATGCGTAAGAACTGAATATATATGTGTAAGAACTGAATATATATGTGTAAGAACTGAATATATATGCGTAAGAACTGAATATTTTCGGAAGAACTGAATATATATGCGTAAGAACGGAATATATATTTGTAAGAACTGAATATAGATGTGTAAGAACTGATTATATATGTGTAAGAACTGAATATATATGTGTAAGAACTGAATATATATGTGTAAGAACTTAATATATAAGTGTAAGAACGGAATATATATGTGTAAGAACTGAATATATATGTGTAAGAACGGAATATATATGCGTAAGAATGTAATATATATGTGTAAGAACTGAATATATATGCGTAATAACTGAATATATATGTGTAAGAACTGAATATATTTGCGTAAGAACGGAATATATATGCGTAAGAATGTAATATATATGTGTAAGAACTGAATATATATGCGTAAGAACTGAATATATATGTGTAAGAACTGGATATATATGCGTAAGAACTGAATATATGCGTAAGAACTGAATATATATGCGTAAGAACTGAATATATATTTGTAAAAACTGAAAATATATGTGTAAGAACTGAATATATATGTGTAAGAACTGAATATATATGTGTAAGAACTGAATATATATGTGTAAGAACGGAGTATATATGCGTAAGAACTGAATATATGCGTAAAAACTGAATATATGCGTAAAAACGGAATATATATGCGTAAGAACGGAATATATATGCGTAAGAACGGAATATATATGCGTAAGAACTGAATATATATGTGTAAGAACTGAATATATATGTGTAAGTACTGAATATATATGTGTAAGAACGGAATATATATGCGTAAGAACGGAATATATATGAGTAAGAACAGAAAAAATATGTGTAAGAATTGAATATATATGTGTAAGAACTGAATATATATGTGTAAGAACTGAATATATATGCGTAAGAATGTAATATATATATGTGTAAGAACTAAATTTATATGTGTAAGAACTGAATATATATGTGTTAGAACTGAATATATATGCGTAAGAACTGAATATATATGTGTAAGAACTGAATATATATGTGTAAGAACTGAATATATATGCGTAAGAACTGAATATTTTCGGAAGAACTGAATATATATGCGTAAGAACGGAATATATATTTGTAAGAACTGAATATAGATGTGTAAGAACTGATTATATTTGTGTAAGAACTGAATATATATGTGTAAGAACTGAATATATATGCGTAAGAACGGAATATATATGCGTAAGAACTGAATATATATGTGTAAGAACTGAATATATATGTGTAAGTACTGAATATATATGTGTAAGAACGGAATATATATGCGTAAGAACGTAATATATATGAGTAAGAACAGAAAAAATATGTGTAAGAACTGAATATATATGTGTAAGAACTGAATATATATGTGTAAGAACTGAATATATATGCGTAAGAATGTAATATATATATGTGAAAGAACTGAATTTATATGTGTAAGAACTGAATATATATGTGTAAGAACTGAATATATATGCGTAAGAACTGAATATATATGTGTAAGAACTGAATATATATGTGTAAGAACTGAATATATATGCGTAAAAACTGAATATTTTCGGAAGAACTGAATATATATGCGTAAGAACGGAATATATATTTGTAAGAACTGAATATAGATGTGTAAGAACTGATTATATATGTGTAAGAACTGAATATATATGTGTAAGAACTGAATATATATATGTAAGAACTTAATATATAAGTGTAAGAACGGAATATATATGTGTAAGAACTGAATATATATGTGTAAGAACGGAATATATATGCGTAAGAATGTAATATATATGTGTAAGAACTGAATATATATGCGTAATAACTGAATATATATGTGTAAGAACTGAATATATTTGCGTAAGAACGGAATATATATGCGTAAGAATGTAATATATATGTGTAAGAACTGAATATATATGTGTAAGAACTGAATATATATGTGTAAGAACTGAATATATATGCGTAAGAACTGAATATTTTCGGAAGAACTGAATATATATGCGTAAGAACGGAATATATATTTGTAAGAACTGAAAATAGATGTGTAAGAACTGAATATATATGTGTAAGAACTGAATATATATGCGTAAGAACGGAATATATATGCGTAAGAACTGAATATATATGTGTAAGAATTGAATATATATGTGTAAGTACTGAATATATATGTGTAAGAACGGAATATATATGCGTAAGAACGGAATATATATGAGTAAGAACAGAAAAAATATGTGTAAGAACTGAATATATATGTGTAAGAACTGAATATATATGTGTAAGAACTGAATATATATGCGTAAGAATGTAATATATATATGTGTAAGAACTGAATTTATATGTGTAAGAACTGAATATATATGTGTAAGAACTGAATATATATGCGTAAGAACTGAATATATATGTGTAAGAACTGAATATATATGTGTAAGAACTGAATATATATGCGTAAGAACTGAATATTTTCGGAAGAACTGAATATATATGCGTAAGAACTGAATATATATGTGTAAGAACGGAGTATATATGCGTAAGAACTGAATATATGCGTAAAAACTGAATATATGCGTAAAAACGGAATATATATGCGTAAGAACGGAATATATATGCGTAAGAACGGAATATATATGCGTAAGAACTGAATATATATGTGTAAGAACTGAATATATATGTGTAAGTACTGAATATATATGTGTAAGAACGGAATATATATGCGTAAGAACGGAATATATATGAGTAAGAACAGAAAAAATATGTGTAAGAATTGAATATATATGTGTAAGAACTGAATATATATGTGTAAGAACTGAATATATATGCGTAAGAATGTAATATATATATGTGTAAGAACTGAATTTATATGTGTAAGAACTGAATATATATGTGTTAGAACTGAATATATATGCGTAAGAACTGAATATATATGTGTAAGAACTGAATATATATGTGTAAGAACTGAATATATATGCGTAAAAACTGAATATTTTCGGAAGAACTGAATATATATGCGTAAGAACGGAATATATATTTGTAAGAACTGAATATAGATGTGTAAGAACTGATTATATTTGTGTAAGAACTGAATATATATGTGTAAGAACTGAATATATATGCGTAAGAACGGAATATATATGCGTAAGAACTGAATATATATGTGTAAGAACTGAATATATATGTGTAAGTACTGAATATATATGTGTAAGAACGGAATATATATGCGTAAGAACGTAATATATATGAGTAAGAACAGAAAAAATATGTGTAAGAACTGAATATATATGTGTAAGAACTGAATATATATGTGTAAGAACTGAATATATATGCGTAAGAATGTAATATATATATGTGAAAGAACTGAATTTATATGTGTAAGAACTGAATATATATGTGTAAGAACTGAATATATATGCGTAAGAACTGAATATATATGTGTAAGAACTGAATATATATGTGTAAGAACTGAATATATATGCGTAAAAACTGAATATTTTCGGAAGAACTGAATATATATGCGTAAGAACGGAATATATATTTGTAAGAACTGAATATAGATGTGTAAGAACTGATTATATATGTGTAAGAACTGAATATATATGTGTAAGAACTGAATATATATGTGTAAGAACTTAATATATAAGTGTAAGAACGGAATATATATGTGTAAGAACTGAATATATATGTGTAAGAACGGAATATATATGCGTAAGAATGTAATATATATGTGTAAGAACTGAATATATATGCGTAATAACTGAATATATATGTGTAAGAACTGAATATATTTGCGTAAGAACGGAATATATATGCGTAAGAATGTAATATATATGTGTAAGAACTGAATATATATGTGTAAGAACTGAATATATATGTGTAAGAACTGAATATATATGCGTAAGAACTGAATATTTTCGGAAGAACTGAATATATATGCGTAAGAACGGAATATATATTTGTAAGAACTGAAAATAGATGTGTAAGAACTGAATATATATGTGTAAGAACTGAATATATATGCGTAAGAACGGAATATATATGCGTAAGAACTGAATATATATGTGTAAGAATTGAATATATATGTGTAAGTACTGAATATATATGTGTAAGAACGGAATATATATGCGTAAGAACGGAATATATATGAGTAAGAACAGAAAAAATATGTGTAAGAACTGAATATATATGTGTAAGAACTGAATATATATGTGTAAGAACTGAATATATATGCGTAAGAATGTAATATATATATGTGTAAGAACTGAATTTATATGTGTAAGAACTGAATATATATGTGTAAGAACTGAATATATATGCGTAAGAACTGAATATATATGTGTAAGAACTGAATATATATGTGTAAGAACTGAATATATATGCGTAAGAACTGAATATTTTCGGAAGAACTGAATATATATGCGTAAGAACGGAATATATATTTGTAAGAACTGAATATAGATGTGTAAGAACTGATTATATATGTGTAAGAACTGAATATATATGTGTAAGAACTGAATATATATGTGTAAGAACTTAATATATAAGTGTAAGAACGGAATATATATGTGTAAGAACTGAATATATATGTGTAAGAACGGAATATATATGCGTAAGAATGTAATATATATGTGTAAGAACTGAATATATATGCGTAATAACTGAATATATATGTGTTAGAACTGAATATATTTGCGTAAGAACGGAATATATATGCGTAAGAATGTAATATATATGTGTAAGAACTGAATATATATGCGTAAGAACTGAATATATATGTGTAAGAACTAAATATATGCGTAAGAACTGAATATATATGCGTAAGAACTGAATATATATTTGTAAAAACTGAAAATATATGTGTAAGAACTGAATATATATGTGTAAGAACTGAATATATATGTGTAAGAACTGAATATATATGTGTAAGAACTGAATATATATGTGTAAGAACGGAGTATATATGCGTAAGAACTGAATATATGCGTAAAAACTGAATATATGCGTAAAAACGGAATATATATGCGTAAGAACGGAATATATATGCGTAAGAACGGAATATATATGCGTAAGAACTGAATATATATGTGTAAGAACTGAATATATATGTGTAAGTACTGAATATATATGTGTAAGAACGGAATATATATGCGTAAGAACGGAATATATATGAGTAAGAACAGAAAAAATATGTGTAAGAACTGAATATATATGTGTAAGAACTGAATATATATGTGTAAGAACTGAATATATATGCGTAAGAATGTAATATATATATGTGTAAGAACTGAATTTATATGTGTAAGAACTGAATATATATGTGTAAGAACTGAATATATATGTGTAAGAACTGAATATATATGTGTAAGAACTGAATATATATGTGTAAGAACTGAATATATATGTGTAAGAACTGAATATATATGCGTAAGAACTGAATATTTTCGGAAGAACTGAATATATATGCGTAAGAACGGAATATATATTTGTAAGAACTGAATATAGATGTGTAAGAACTGATTATATATGTGTAAGAACTGAATATATATGTGTAAGAACTGAATATATATGCGTAAGAACGGAATATATATGCGTAAGAACTGAATATATATGTGTAAGAATTGAATATATATGTGTAAGTACTGAATATATATGTGTAAGAACGGAATATATATGCGTAAGAACGGAATATATATGAGTAAGAACAGAAAAAATATGTGTAAGAACTGAATATATATGTGTAAGAACTGAATATATATGTGTAAGAACTGAATATATATGCGTGAGAATGTAATATATATATGTGTAAGAACTGAATTTATATGTGTAAGAACTGAATATATATGTGTAAGAACTGAATATATATGCGTAAGAACTGAATATATATGTGTAAGAACTGAATATATATGTGTAAGAACTGAATATATATGCGTAAGAACTGAATATTTTCGGAAGAACTGAATATATATGCGTAAAAACGGAATATATATTTGTAAGAACTGAATATAGATGTGTAAGAACTGATTATATATGTGTAAGAACTGAATATATATGTGTAAGAACTGAATATATATGTGTAAGAACTTAATATATAAGTGTAAGAACGGAATATATATGTGTAAGTACTGAATATATATGTGTAAGAACTGAATATATGTGCGTAAGAACGGAATATATATGCGTAAGAACGGAATATATATGCGTAAGAACTGAATATATATGTGTAAGAACTGAATATATATGTGTAAGAACGGAGTATATATGCGTAAGAACTGAATATATAGTCGTAAGAACTAAATATTTGAGTAAAAACGGAATATATATGCGTTAGAACGGAATATATATGCGTAAGAACGGAATATATATGGGTAAGAACTGAATATATATGTGTAAGAACGGAATATATATGTGTAAGAACTGAATATATATGTGTAAGAACGGAATATATATGCGTAAGAATGTAATATATATGTGTAAGAACTGAATATATATGCGTAATAACTGAATATATATGTGTAAGAACTGAATATATTTGCGTAAGAACGGAATATATATGCGTAAGAATGTAATATATATGTGTTAGAACTGAATATATATGCGTAAGAAGTGAATATATATGTGTAAGAACTGAATATATATGCGTAAGAACTGAATATATGCGTAAGAACTGAATATATATGGGTAAGAACTGTATATATATTTGTAAGAACTGAATATATATGTGTAAGAACTGAATATATATGTGTAAGAACTGAATATATATGTGTAAGAACTGAATATATATGTGTAAGAACTGAATATATATGTGTAAGAACGGAGTATATATGCGTAAGAACTGAATATATGCGTAAGAACTGAATATATGCGTAAAAACGGAATATATATGCGTAAGAACGGAATATATATGCGTAAGAACGGAATATATATGCGTAAGAATTGAATATATATGTGTAAGAACTGAATATATATGTGTATGTACTGAATATATATGTGTAAGAACGGATTATATATGCGTAAGAACGGAATATATATGAGTAAGAACTGAATATATATGTGTAAGAACAGAATATATATGTGTAAGAACTGAATATATATGTGTAAGAACTGAATATATATGCGTAAGAATGTAATATATATATGTGTAAGAACTGAATTTATATGTGTAAGAACTGAATATATATGTGTAAGAACTGAATATATATGCGTAAGAACTGAATATATATGTGTAAGAACTGAATATATATGTGTAAGAACTGAATATATATGCGTAAGAACTGAATATTTTCGGAAGAACTGAATATATATGCGTAAGAACGGAATATATATTTGTAAGATCTGAATATAGATGTGTAAGAACTTAATATATATGTGTAAGAACGGAATATATATGTGTAAGAACTGAATATATATGCGTAAGAACGGAATATTTGTGCGTAAGAACGGAATATATATGCGTAAGAACGGAATATATATGCGTAAGAACTGAATATATATGTGTAAGAACTGAATATATATGTGTAAGAAATGAATATATATGTGTAAGAACGAAATATATATGTGTACGTACTGAATATATATGTGTAAGAACGGAATATATATGCGTAAGAACGGAATATATATGAGTAAGAACTGAAAATGTATGTGTAAGAACTGAATATATATGTGTAAGAACTGAATATATATGCGTAAGAACTGAATATATATGTGTAAGAACTGAATATATATGTGTAAGAACTGAATATATATGCGTAAGAACTGAATATATTCGGAAGAACTGAATATATATGCGTAAGAACGGAATATATATTTGTAAGAACTGAATATATATGTGTAAGAACTGAATATATATGTGTAAGAACGGAATATATATGCGTAAGAATGTAATATATATGTCTAAGAACTGAATATATATGTGTAAGAACTGAATATATATTTGTAAGAACTGAATATATATGCGTAAGAACTGAATATATATGTGTATGAACTGAATATATATGTGTAAGAACTGAATATATATGTGTAAGAACTGAATATATATGTGTAAGAAGTGAATATATATGTGTAAGAACTGAATATATATGTGTAAGAACTAAATATATATGTGTAAGAACTGAATATATATGTGTAAGAACTGAATATATATGTGTAAGAATTGAATATATATGTGTAAGAACTGAATATATATGTGTAAGAACTGAATATATATGTGTAAGAACTGAATATATATGTGTAAGAACGGAGTATATATGCGTAAGAACTGAATATATGCGTAAGAACTGAATATATGCGTAAAAACGGAATATATGCGTAAGAACGGAATATATATGCGTAAGAACGGAATATATATGGGTAAGAACTGAATATATATGTGTAAGAACGTAATATATATGTGTAAGAACTGAATATATATGTGTAAGAACGGAATATATATGCGTAAGAATGTAATATATATGTGTAAGAACTGAATATATATGCGTAATAACTGAATATATATGTGTAAGAACTGAATATATTTGCGTAAGAACGGAATATATATGCGTAAGAATGTAATATATATGTGTAAGAACTGAATATATATGCGTAAGAACTGAATATATATGTGTAAGAACTGAATATATATGCGTAAGAACTGAATATATGCGTAAGAACTGAATATATATGCGTAAGAACTGAATATATATTTGTAAAAACTGAATATATATGTGTAAGAACTGAATATATATGTGTAAGAACTGAATATATATGTGTAAGAACGGAGTATATATGCGTAAGAACTGAATATATGCGTAAGAACTGAATATATGTGTAAAAACGGAATATATATGCGTAAGAACGGAATATATATGCGTAAGAACGGAATATATATGCGTAAGAATTGAATATATATGTGTAGGAACTGAATATATATGTGTAAGTACTGAATATATATGTGTAAGAACGGAATATATATGCGTAAGAACGGAATATATATGAGTAAGAACTGAATATATATGTGTAAGAACTGAATATATATGTGTAAGAACTGAATATATATGTGTAAGAACTGAATATATATGCGTAAGAATGTAATATATATATATGTGTAAGAACTGAATGTATATGTGTAAGAACTGAATATATATGTGTAAGAACTGAATATATATGCGTAAGAACTGAATATATATGTGTAAGAACTGAATATATATGTGTAAGAACTGAATATATATGCGTAAGAACTGAATATTTTCGGAAGAACTGAATATATATGCGTAAGAACGGAATATATATTTGTAAGATCTGAATATAGATGTGTAAGAACTTAATATATATGTGTAAGAACGGAATATATATGTGTAAGAACTGAATATATATGCGTAAGAACGGAATATATGTGCGTAAGAATCGAATATATATGCGTAAGAACGGAATATATATGCGTAAGAACTGAATATATATGTGTAAGAACTGAATATATATGTGTAAGAAATGAATATATATGTGTAAGAACGAAATATATATGTGTACGTACTGAATATATATGTGTAAGAACGGAATATATATGCGTAAGAACGGAATATATATGAGTAAGAACTGAAAATGTATGTGTAAGAACTGAATATATATGTGTAAGAACTGAATATATATGCGTAAGAACTGAATATATATGTGTAAGAACTGAATATATATGTGTAAGAACTGAACATATATGCGTAAGAACTGAATATATTCGGAAGAACTGAATATATATGCGTAAGAACGGAATATATATTTGTAAGAAATGAATATATATGTGTAAGAACTGAATATATATGCGTAAGAACTGAATATATGCGTAAGAACTGAATATATATGCGTAAGAACTGAATATATATTTGTAAAAACTGAATATATATGTGTAAGAACTGAATATATATGTGTAAGAACTGAATATATATGTGTAAGAACGGAGTATATATGCGTAAGAACTGAATATATGCGTAAGAACTGAATATATGTGTAAAAACGGAATATATATGCGTAAGAACGGAATATATATGCGTAAGAACGGAATATATATGCGTAAGAATTGAATATATATGTGTAGGAACTGAATATATATGTGTAAGTACTGAATATATATGTGTAAGAACGGAATATATATGCGTAAGAACGGAATATATATGAGTAAGAACTGAATATATATGTGTAAGAACTGAATATATATGTGTAAGAACTGAATATATATGTGTAAGAACTGAATATATATGCGTAAGAATGTAATATATATATATGTGTAAGAACTGAATTTATATGTGTAAGAACTGAATATATATGTGTAAGAACTGAATATATATGCGTAAGAACTGAATATATATGTGTAAGAACTGAATATATATGTGTAAGAACTGAATATATATGCGTAAGAACTGAATATTTTCGGAAGAACTGAATATATATGCGTAAGAACGGAATATATATTTGTAAGATCTGAATATAGATGTGTAAGAACTTAATATATATGTGTAAGAACGGAATATATATGTGTAAGAACTGAATATATATGCGTAAGAACGGAATATATGTGCGTAAGAATCGAATATATATGCGTAAGAACGGAATATATATGCGTAAGAACTGAATATATATGTGTAAGAACTGAATATATATGTGTAAGAAATGAATATATATGTGTAAGAACGAAATATATATGTGTACGTACTGAATATATATGTGTAAGAACGGAATATATATGCGTAAGAACGGAATATATATGAGTAAGAACTGAAAATGTATGTGTAAGAACTGAATATATATGTGTAAGAACTGAATATATATGCGTAAGAACTGAATATATATGTGTAAGAACTGAATATATATGTGTAAGAACTGAACATATATGCGTAAGAACTGAATATATTCGGAAGAACTGAATATATATGCGTAAGAACGGAATATATATTTGTAAGAACTGAATATATATGTGTAAGAACTGAATATATATGTGTAAGAACGGAATATATATGCGTAAGAATGTAATATATATGTCTAAGAACTGAATATATATGTGTAAGAACTGAATATATATTTGTAAGAACTGAATATATATGCGTAAGAACTGAATATATATGTGTAAGAACTGAATATATATGTGTAAGAACTGAATATATATGTGTAAGAACTGAATATATATGTGTAAGAACTGAATATATATGTGTAAGAACTGAATATATATGTGTAAGAACTGAATATATATGTGTAAGAACTGAATATATATGTGTAAGAACTGAATATATATGTGTAAGAACTGCATATATATGTGTAAGAACTGAATATATATGTGTAAGAACTGAATATATATGTGTAAGAACCGAATATATATGTGTAAGAACTGAATATATATGTGTAAGAAAGGAGTATATATGCGTAAGAACTGAATATATGCGTAAGAACTGAATATATGCGTAAAAACGGAATATATATGCGTAAGAACGGAATATATATGCGTAAGAACGGAATATATATGGGTAAGAACTGAATATATATGTGTAAGAACGGAATATATATGTGTAAGAACTGAATATATATGTGTAAGAACGGAATATATATGCGTAAGAATGTAATATATATGTGAAAGAACTGAATATATATGCGTAATAACTGAATATATATGTGTAAGAACTGAATATATTTGCGTAAGAACGGAATATATATGCGTAAGAATGTAATATATATGTGTAAGAACTGAATATATATGCGTAAGAACTGAATATATGCGTAAGAACTGAATATATATGCGTAAGAACTGAATATATATTTGTAAAAACTGAATATATATGTGTAAGAACTGAATATATATGTGTAAGAACTGAATATATATGTGTAGGAATTGAATATATATGTGTAAGAACTGAATATATATGTGTAAGAACGGAGTATATATGCGTAAGAACTGAATATATGCGTAAGAACTGAATATATGCGTAAAAACGGAATATATATGCGTAAGAACGGAATATATATGCGTAAGAACGGAATATATATGCGTAAGAACTGAATATATATGTGTAAGAACTGAATATATATGTGTAAGTACTGAATATATATGTGTAAGAACGGAATATATATGCGTAAGAACGGAATATATATGAGTAAGAACTGAAAATATATGTGTAAGAGCTGAATATATATGTGTAAGAACTGAATATATATGTGTAAGAACTGAATATATATGCTTAAGAATGTAATATATATATGTGTAAGAACTGAATTTATATGTGTAAGAACTGAATATATATGTGTAAGAACTGAATATATATGCGTAAGAACTGAATATATATGTGTAAGAACTGAATATATATGTGTAAGAACTGAATATATATGCGTAAGAACTGAATATTTTCGGAAGAACTGAATATATATGCGTAAGAACGGAATATATATTTGTAAGAACTGAATATAGATGTGTAAGAACTGATTATATATGTGTAAGAACTGAATATATATGTGTAAGAACTGAATATATATGTGTAAGAACTTAATATATATGTGTAAGAACGGAATATATATGTGTAAGAACTGAATATATATGCGTAAGAACGGAATATATGTGCGTAAGAACGGAATATATATGCGTAAGAACGCAATATATATGCGTAAGAACTGAATATATATGTGTAAGAACTGAATATATATGTGTAAGAACTGAATATATATGTGTAAGAACGAAATATATATGTGTAAGAACTGAATATATATGCGTAAGAACTGAATATATATGTGTAAGAACTGAATATATATGTGTAAGAACGAAATATATATGTGTAAAAACTGAATATATATGTGTAAGAACTGAATATATATGTGTAAGAACTGAATATATGTGTAAGAATTGAATATATATGTGTAAGAACTGAATATATATGTGTAAGAACTGAATATATATGTGTAAGAACTGAATATATATGCGTAAGAACGGAATATATATGTGTAAGAACTGAATATATATGTGTAAGAACGGAATATATATGCGTAAGAATGTAATATATATGTGTAAGAACTGAATATATATGCGTAAGAACTGAATATATATGTGTAAGAACTGAATATATATGCGTAAGAACTGAATATATGCGTAAGAACTGAATATATATGCGTAAGAACTGAATATATATGTGTAAGAACTGAATATATATGTGTAAGAACGGAGTATATATGCGTAAGAACTGAATATATGCGTCAAAACTGAATATATGCGTAAAAACGGAATATATATGCGTAGGAACGGAATATATATGCGTAAGAAAGGAATATATGGGTAAGAAATGAATATATATGTGTAAGAACTGAATATATATGTGCACGTACTGAATATATATGTGTAAGAACGGAATATATATGCGTAAGAACGGAATATATATGAGTAAGAACTGAATATATGTGTAAGAACTGAATATATATGTGTAAGAACTGAATATATATGTGTAAGAACTGAATATATATGCGTAAGAACTGAATATATATGTGTAAGAACTGAATATATATGTGTAAGAACTGAATATATATGCGTAAGAACTGAATATATTCGGAAGAACTGAATATATATGCGTAAGAACGGAATATATATTTGTAAGGACTGAATATATATATGTAAGAACAGAATATATATGTGTAAGAACTGAATATATATGTGTAAGAACTGAATATATATGTGTAAGAACTGAATATATATGTGTAAGAACAGAATATATATGTGTAAGAACTGAATATATATGTGTAAGAACTGAATATATATGTGTAAGAACGAAATATATATGTGTAAAAACTGAATATATATGTGTAAGAACTGAATATATATGTGTAAGAACTGAATATATGTGTAAGAACTGAATATATATGTGTAAGAACTGAATATATATGTGTAAGAACTGAATATATATGTGTAAGAACGGAATATATATGCGTAAGAATGTAATATATATGTGTAAGAACTGAATATATATGCGTAATAACTGAATATATATGTGTAAGAACTGAATATATATGCGTAAGAACGGAATATATATGCGTAAGAATGTAATATATATGTGTAAGAACTGAATATATATGCGTAAGAACTGAATATATATGTGTAAGAACTGAATATATATGCGTAAGAACTGAATATATGCGTAAGAACTGAATATATATGTGTAAGAACTGAATATATATGCGTAAGAATGTAATATATATATGTGTAAGAACTGAATTTATATGTGTAAGAACTGAATATATATGTGTAAGAACTGAATATATATGCGTAAGAACTGAATATATATGTGTAAGAACTGAATATATATGTGTAAGAACTGAATATATATGCGTAAGAACTGAATATATGCGTAAGAACTGAATATATGTGTAAAAACGGAATATATATGCGTAAGAACGGAATATATATGCGTAAGAACGGAATATATATGCGTAAGAATTGAATATATATGTGTAGGAACTGAATATATATGTGTAAGTACTGAATATATATGTGTAAGAACGGAATATATATGCGTAAGAACGGAATATATATGAGTAAGAACTGAATATATATGTGTAAGAACTGAATATATATGTGTAAGAACTGAATATATATGTGTAAGAACTGAATATATATGCGTAAGAATGTAATATATATATATGTGTAAGAACTGAATTTATATGTGTAAGAACTGAATATATATGTGTAAGAACTGAATATATATGCGTAAGAACTGAATATATATGTGTAAGAACTGAATATATATGTGTAAGAACTGAATATATATGCGTAAGAACTGAATATTTTCGGAAGAACTGAATATATATGCGTAAGAACGGAATATATATTTGTAAGATCTGAATATAGATGTGTAAGAACTTAATATATATGTGTAAGAACGGAATATATATGTGTAAGAACTGAATATATATGCGTAAGAACGGAATATATGTGCGTAAGAATCGAATATATATGCGTAAGAACGGAATATATATGCGTAAGAACTGAATATATATGTGTAAGAACTGAATATATATGTGTAAGAAATGAATATATATGTGTAAGAACGAAATATATATGTGTACGTACTGAATATATATGTGTAAGAACGGAATATATATGCGTAAGAACGGAATATATATGAGTAAGAACTGAAAATGTATGTGTAAGAACTGAATATATATGTGTAAGAACTGAATATATATGCGTAAGAACTGAATATATATGTGTAAGAACTGAATATATATGTGTAAGAACTGAATATATATGCGTAAGAACTGAATATATTCGGAAGAACTGAATATATATGCGTAAGAACGGAATATATATTTGTAAGAACTGAATATATATGTGTAAGAACTGAATATATATGTGTAAGAACGGAATATATATGCGTAAGAATGTAATATATATGTCTAAGAACTGAATATATATGTGTAAGAACTGAATATATATTTGTAAGAACTGAATATATATGCGTAAGAACTGAATATATATGTGTAAGAACTGAATATATATGTGTAAGAACTGAATATATATGTGTAAGAACTGAATATATATGTGTAAGAACTGAATATATATGTGTAAAAACTGAATATATATGTGTAAGAACTGAATATATATGTGTAAGAACTGAATATATATGTGTAAGAACTGAATATATATGTGTAAGAACTGAATATATATGTGTAAGAACTGAATATATATGTGTAAGAACTGAATATATATGTGTAAGAACCGAATATATATGTGTAAGAACTGAATATATATGTGTAAGAACGGAGTATATATGCGTAAGAACTGAATATATGCGTAAGAACTGAATATATGCGTAAAAACGGAATATATATGCGTAAGAACGGAATATATATGCGTAAGAACGGAATATATATGGG
>JAWPHD010025512.1:0-16066 GCA_037043455.1 Cyrtodaria siliqua
ACATGATTGATATGGCTGTATTTATCCCCAAGTGAGGATGAACAAAGGAGAATCAGACATTATGCCTCGAGAAATACGTGTCACATCATAAGTACGGCCGTATTTATGCCAGGTGATGGTAAACATATTAGAATCAGACCTTATGCCTCGAGAAATATGTAAGGCACATGATTATTATGGCCGTAGTCACCCCAGTTGAAGGTAAACCTAGGTGAATCAGACATTATGCCTGGAGAAATACGTAAGTCACATCATAAGTATGGCCGAATTTATCCCAGGTGAAGGTAAACAGAAGAATCAGACCTTATGCTCGAGAAATATGACAGTCACATGATTAATATGGCTGTAGTTACCCCAAGTGAAGGTAAACATAGTAGAATCAGACATTATGCCTCAAGAAATATGCAAGTCACATGATTTATATGGCCATAGTTAACCCAGGTGAAGGTAAACATAGGAGAATCAGACATTATACCTCGAGAAATATGCAAAGTCACATGATTTATATGGCCATAGTTATCCCAGGTGAATGTAAACATAGGAGAATCAGACATTATGCCTTGAGAAATATGTAAGTCACATGATTTATATGGCCATAGTTACCCCAGGTGTAGGTAAACATAGGAGAATCAGACATTATGCCTCGAGAAATATGTAAGTCACATCATAAATATGGACATTTATGCTGAAGATTATAAAGTGCTGTGATTGGAATTAAAATATTGCTTCTAAGAAAATCGGTAAGTGCACACGTTTATTCAAGGTGACTGATCTTTCGCACCATGTGCAACAGTGACAAAGAATAACTATAACGCATGATGAAAGTAGGATCTTACATGAGTGCCTGTTTAATATTGAATTTATTAAACGAGTTGGATAAAATTAGATGATGCGAGGTTGTGCCGACACAATTGTATCCAACGATTTTTGTCTCGCCTTTTCAAAGAAAAAAAGAGACATAGGTGTTGCTTTTCCGGCGGCGGCGACTGCGGCGTCAACATTCAAGTTTTGCGTTTAGGTCATTTTCTCACAAACTGTATACACTAGACCTTTCAAACTTTGCTTATAGTTGTATCATGGGTGGTACATCGCAACGTGACAAAGCAAATATGGAAGTGACCTTGACCCTCCAAGCAAAGGGCAGATAACTTACTAATTTTTAGGTTCAACTTTTGCGTTTAGGTCACTTTTTCACCAACTGTATGCACTAGACCTTTCAAACTTTGCTTATAGTTGTATCATGGGTGGTACATGGCAACGTGACAAAGCAAATGTGGAAGTGACCTTGACCTTCCAAGCAAAGGGCAGATAACTTACTAATTTTTAGGTTCAACTTTTGCGTTTAGGTCACTTTTTCACAAACTGTATATACTAGACCTTTCAAACTTTGCTTATAGTTGTATCTTGGGTGGTACATGGCAATGTGACAAAGCAAATGTGGAAGTGACCTTGACCCTCCAAGCAAAGGGCAGATAACTTAATAATTTTTAGGTTCAACTTTTGCACTAGACCTTTCAAACTTTGATTATAGTTGTATCTTGGGTGGTACATGGCAATGTGAAAGTGACCTTGACCCTCCAAGCAAAGGGCAGATAACTTAATAATTTTCAGGTTCAACTTTTGCGTTTAGGTCACTTTTTCACAAACTGTATGCACTAGACCTCTTTAAAACTTTGCTTATAGTTGTATCTTGAGTGGTACATCGCAACGTGACAAGGCAAATGTGGAAGTGACCTTGACCCTCCAAGCAAGGGCAGATAACCTTATAATTTTTACCTTCAACTTTGGCGTTTATGTCACTTTTTCACAAACTGTATACACTAAGACCTTTCAAACTTTGCTTATAGTTGTATCTTGAGTGGTATATTCTAAACGTGATTTTCACCATCCAAGCAAAGGGCAGATAACTAATTGTTACATTTACATCACTTCTCATAAACTATTATTATGCACTAGATGTTTTAAACCTAATTTATAGCTTAATCTTTGGAAGAAAACATGTTCTATTTTGACATAGTTGTATCTTCGGTAGTGCGTATTTTTTTTGATGCCTGGATTTCATCTATGACCTTGACCTACTTTTTGGAGCTGATGATTTTTAGCTCTACTGGCCAAAGGCCTTCATTTTTCATCCGATCTTTACTAAACTTTACCAGAATGTTAATAGCAATGAAAGCTCGCACAAGTTCGAAAACCAGCCAGATCGGACCAATAACAGCGGAGTTATGGCCCTTGATTTAGTTAAAAATGCTATATTTTGCCTTGTTAATACGATTGGGCTTTCATTTTTCATCTGATCTTTACCAAACTTTACCAGATGTTTTGCTGCTTTTTTTTTATTATAAGTATTTTTTGCTTTTATTATTAATTTTTGTTTATTTAATTTGTTTGTTTTTGTTTAATTTTTTTGTTTTTTTTAAAAAAAAATTCTTTTTCTTTTTTTGTTAATTTTTTGTTGGTGAAACGCCGTGTTAGCAGGAAGCATTGCTGTGCCTATTGCATTTTTTTTCCGGTTCGTTGATTTTTGATGGAGTTACGGCCCCTTGACATTTTTTTTTGTTTTCATTTGTTGTCGGCGCTACTCCTCCTAAACGCCTTGTTGGATTTCGATGAAACTTGGCAGGAAGCATCGGTAAGATGTCTAGTTGTGCATATCACGTTTTTGTTCCAGTTTGCTGATTTATGACGGAGTTATGGCACTTTGACATTTTACTTTAAATTTTTTGTCGGCGCTACTCCTCCTAAACGACTTGTTGGATTTCTACAGAAATTGGCAGGAAGCCTCAGTATGATGTCTAGTTGTGCAAAGCATGGTATATCGATGACATTTTGGACAAGTTCGAAAACCAGCTAGATCTAGTTAGTAACAACAGGTTATCATATGGCCCTTGATTTGGTGAAAAATGCTATATTGTATTTCCTTTGTTAAATCTGTAGTTACTTCATTTTTTATCTGATCATTACCATAGTTGTTTAGAATATTAATATACACCCCACCCCCCCACCCCACCCCCACCCCCCATTTCATTCATCAATTAAAAATTGCCCATGCCAGACTAGACACAGCAGACTTATTGCCCATGATTACCAGGTGAGCGATCTAAGGCCATCATATCCCTGTTGTTTTTGCAATGTTTTAAAAAAACTACTGATGGGAATTTTATGTCAACAACCCTTGATTTATGAGCCTTTTTAGCCAGTAGAGCATCCACAGGCCCTCTTGGGCCTCTTGTTTTTAATAGTTAGGCCTCTTCTTTTTAATAGAATGGCATTTTGTTTTTAAACAAATGCACTTAAATGTCATCTCAGCAAACAGCAAACTCGATTGTTTTTAGTTAATTTATTGTTTACAAACTTTCATTTAAGCACCATTGACGTTTTTATTTGTAAGTCCAGCCCCCATCAGGCGAGACATGTGAATCCACGGATTTCTTGTATTTTAATATCATGTAACTCCTCATAAAGAAAATGTTTTGTTGGAGCTCCCTTGCAACATCATATGTTGACACTACCGAACAACGAAACTACCTCATTGATTTCCGTAATGCGGTATTTTAAACAGTTACGGAAATCGAAGAGGCAATTCTGTTACACACACAAAGCTGACTGGAAAAGACAGAACCATGATTCGGCCTTCATTTGCATATTTATTTCACTAGTGTAATATGATAAATAGGCTTTATTACATTCCCACACCGTAAATTATGTGATAATTATGTACTTTTCAGTTGCACGAGTTTATCCCAGGTGTTATCTCGTGCATTGTGAGTAAACAGTTGTGTATGAGACCAGATGTGGATAATCACTGGGCGCTTAGAGATTTTGCAGCCAGGCTTAATGCACAGATATGCAAGTAAGGCATTAATTTGTGAAATCGAAGTTATTTGTCACCAAAATGCATTTTTGTTTGAAGTTGAGTGATTTCGAAATAGTCATAAAATTATCAAAAAGATATTATACAGTGCAAAAGGCTATCTTTTTGAAGAACTATGAAAATTTTAACTTCAATATCAAAAATGTTATTTTATGAAAAAGTCATGTTTAACTGTTTAATAGTTAACGAGTTTTTGTTTTTTTAAATTTGAAAAAAAAGAGACTTTTATGTAAATTTTAATTTAATAGGCTTTGACTCCATGTTTATAAAGTCAAACCTGATTGTAATGAAACTTGATAATTGCCATTAAAACTTGTCCTTGTCCCTTTAAAGCTATAGTAACGTATTCATTTACCGTAAGTAAAAACAAACAATGGGATCACAAAATTTCTGTTATTCATAGTTTTGGCAACAGTTATGGTATAAATAGTTTGTATGTATGTATTAAATCTGTAGATCTATGATGGCACTTCATAATTGCAGGAACTTGGCTTACAGAAACAGACAGCTAAGCTATTCAGTACCAAGCCCGAAAAACGTCCTCAAAATATGTCTATTATTTAATATGTTCGATATTTCAGAAACTTTCATAACAACACGAACAACATCCAGGCTCGTATCACCAAAACCTTCAGCAAGGCAATTCGTTCAGAGAAGGCAGCCTTGGCCACCATTTACGGAGCCCTGTCTGGGCTTGGAGAACTAGGCACAGAGGTAAGTAGCCTAAATATGGTATAGCCTGGAATTTGGGTGGGTATTTTATGTCTGAATATTTATTTGGGAATACGTTAGTATGTAATAGTTCAACGATTTTGTCCGGGTACTTGCTGTAACTGTGAAATGTTTGTGTTGTGGATATCATGCTCTATTAAAGGGACACATGGTAATCTTAAAGGCTTTATCAGGCATTAAAATAGCAGCTCCATTTATCCAGTATCATCTGCTTGTATATAGTTAGAGAAAGCTTGAGTTTCAATTTTGTGTTATTCTGCCATAGATTTAAATATATTATTGGTGCAATATAATCAACAGTTAGTAATATACAAAAACAATTTGCTTTGAACTATTCTAATAATTCATAAATTAATGATTGCAAGAAAGCAAGTTGTGTAGAAAAACTAACGGGGCGCTGCAAGTTTTACACGAATCAAGATTGTCGTTTGTCCCTTTAATAAGATGAAACAGTCTCTCATCTCTACCTCCTATCATGATATCGGTATAAGCCAAACATGAAATACTTTAAAGGGATGCACGATAGTCTTAAAAATGTTTATTAAGCATTAAAAGGAGCACCTCAGTTTATTAATCCAGTAACATTTTAATTTTAAACCTATTTGTATATACTCAAAAGGTATTAAATAACACTTGGGAATTCTCAAAATGGCTTCATTATTTTCCATTAAGGTTCAACTATATTACTGGCAATAAAAAAAAATACATTATGAAAAATGTTAAAATAATTGTCTTTGAACTCTATAAATAATTATTAATAATGATTTTGTAAATATGCAAATTATGTCAACAAACGGACGTCACAAGTTTTAAAAAAATAAATCAGTATTTCCGTGTGTCCCTTAAATTGTCACATATTCTCTGCCTGTTGTCAGCTGTAACAATGATTAGTAATGGGCGTGTATACGTTATTTGATACCATAATTAATACAGAGATGATCCTTGACTTGCTAATTTACCACTTTATGAGTAGTAAGTCTGGCAGGTGCTCATTCATAAAATAAAGAATAAGCAAATAATCCTGCAGTTTCCCTTACATTACTTGCACTCGAATATTTACATTTCTGTTGCATTTCCCTTAAATGTGTTAACGTGTTGCATTTTAATTCCTAGTGAAAAACATTTACTTTTGGGACATAGCTAAAACTAACAAGTTTCAGTTAATAGTCTGATGAACTTGTTTTGTTTGAATGATTTAATGTCACCTTGACGTTCTTGTGCCAATTTCTGTAAGTTGCTATAAAAAGGCGTGCGGTGTTGGCAATGTCGCTGTTCCAACTGTACGTATATTTGGATCTTTCTACGCGGTGTGAAAAATGTTAGCTGGTTTAAAGTTAACGAGAAGCCCTTCTGGATTCGCGCACTTTAAATATTGAATTGAATTGAATGTTGTTTAACGGCTCAACACAGTATAGGTTATTTAGAGCCGCCCCAGAGAGAAGGGAAGGATACATAGGAATCCGGGAACCTGCCCTACTCTTATTATCGAATAGATTCCTATGTATGGTTCTTTAACCTACTCGGAGGATAGACCGATACACGGGACCGCCCGGTTTACGTCCCCATCCGACGGACGAGGCTAAGGGAAAGTGTCTTGCCCAAGAACACACCGACGGAACTCAGTGGCATCACAGAGGATTGAACCCGGGGCCTCCGGTTACAAATGCGCCGCGCTACTGACTGCGCCACTTTAAATATCAAAATCAATCTTTAATTGTTTCCCCTTACATTACTCGTACTTAATAACTAATTATTGCTTACTAATTGTCCCCACTCATTTAAATGATCAATATTATAATGACTGCAGTGCTTCTAATTCTCAGGAAGGTTATGCCTACCATCAAAGTTAAGGGAAACATTTTTGTTTGATATACTCCTGTACTTTCATCTACTTTCAGGTCATCCATTCGTTTGCCATTCCCAACATTAAAGGTATCAGTGAGAGGGTGAGGGTGGCTATTGAGGGTCCACTGATGAACAGTGCAGACAGAATAGCTGCAGATAATATCAAGAAAATAGCAGTGGTAAGAAACTAGTCACTGCCATCACAAATGCCAAACCACTAGGGCCTGTTCTTTACTGTTCATATTTAAAACTGATTTTTAGCTCTACTGATCATAAATCAACAGAGCTTATGCCGTGGTATGGTGTCTGTCGTCCGTCCGTCCATCTGTCCGTCCGTAAACTTATTTTGTAGCGACTAAACCTCTGAAACTACTGGATGGATTTTCATGAAACTTTACAGGAAGTTACCCTTGATGTCTAGTTGATCCTTGCAAAAATTCACGTTGATGTGAAATCCAAGATGGCCGCCAAAGCTAAAAACAGATTTAAAAAAAAAAAGTTGTAGCAACTACTTCTTGAAAACTATAAGTGATATTGATATGGGTTTTTTTCTAAAATGATCAGCATGACATGATGTTGATCCTTGCTGAAAATTATTTGATTCGACATTAAACATGGCCGCCAGCAGCCATCTTTGTTCAAATAGAGTTATATAATAAAAAACTTTAGCGACTACTCCTCTGACGGATTTTCAGGAAACTTCAAAGAAATGTTGCTCTAGATGTCTAGGGGGCACTCCACAGTTTAATGTAAATTTCTCAATCATCAAACCCATGACAAGCCCTTAGCCTGAATCCGTGAGCAAAAATAAATCACATCATCATTGTGTCATACATTTACAATAAAATTACCCATGTTTCCATACCAAATAAAAGTATCAAAAAGCATTTTCTGTACAACGTTAGTCCCATTTCTTTAAGATTACCCCACCCCTCAAAACATGCTAAAAAAGCAATTTTTAGCAATATTTCAAATGTCAATAAATAAATAAAAAAGATTTTCCTACGCATATCAGGGTCATGTCTGCACTCATAATGCTCTTGCATATCAGGAAATGCTAAATTTTACATACCTACTCCGGCGTTTTAAAAAGTTATTACTTGCTGATAATTCTGCGAGTCAAAATCAGCCTTTTTACCTACATTTTGGAAGTTTTTGATAGGTTCACATTTTTCTATTTATAGCCTCCAAAAAAAACAAATAGTGCATATTCCAGTACACCAAAATAAACTTAGAAGTACTCAAAACTGAAAAATACATCAAACATGTGCTTCATAATTATTATAAATACCATCCATGGACCTAAAAGATGCTTAGTTGATTTCTTTCTGATTTACACCATGGACATTCATGCGAAACAGAGGAGTGCCCCCCTAGTTGATCCTAGCAAAATTTCAGGTCTGCCGGAAATTCAAGATGGTCGCCACAGCTAGATTTAAAATAAATAAATTTGTAGCAACTACTTCCTGAAAACTACAAGTGACATTGATATGGGACTTCTAAAATGATCAGCATGACATGGTGTTGGTCCTTGGCGAAAATCATTTTATTCGACATTAAACATGGTTGCCAGCGGCCATCTTTGTTTACATAGTTATATAGTAAAAACTTGTAGCGACTACTCCTCTGAAACGGGTTTTCATGAAAAACTGCACAGGAATGTTGCTCTTGATGTCTAATTGGTCCTAGCAAATTTCAGGGCAGCCGGAAATTCAATATGGCTAAAAATATAACAAATAAAACAAGATTGTAGACTACTTCTTGAAAACTATAAGTGATATTGATATGGGACTTGTTCTAAAATGATCAGCATGACATATTGTTGATCCTTGCTGAAAATCATTTTGATTCGACATTAAACTTGGCTACCAGCAGCCATCTTTGTTTACATAGTGTTATATAATAAAAACTTGTAGCGACTATTCCTCTAAAACTACTTGACGCATTTTCAGGAAACTTTAAAGGAATGTTGCTCTTGATGTTTAGTTGATCCTAGCAAAATGTCAAGCCAGCTGGAATTTCAAGATGGCCACCATGGCTAAAAATAGATTAAAAAAAATAATTGTAACCGCTACTACCTGAAACTATAAGTGACGTTGACATGGGACTTTTTCTAAAATGATCAACATGACATGATGTTGGTCCTTGTCGAAAATCGTTATGATTCGACATTAAACATAACTGCCAGCAGTCATCTTTGATTACATAGAGAGTTGGTATAAACTTGTGGCGACTACTCTTCTGAAACTACTTGACGGATTTTCATAAAACTTCACAGGAATGTTGCTCTTGATGTCTAATTGATCCTAGCAAAATTTCAGGTGAGCAGGAAATTCAAGATAGCTGCAACGGCTAAAAATAGGTATAAAGAAACCAAGTTTATAGTGTCTAATTCTTGAAAACTGTGTTAATGATCGACGTGACATGATGTTGATCCTTGCTGAAAATTATTTTGATTCGACATTAAACATGTCTGCCAGAGGCCATCTTTGTTTACATAGAGTTATATAATAAAAACTTGTAACGACTACTCCTCTGAAACTACTCTACGGATTTTCAGGAAACTTCAAAGGAATGTTGCTCTTGATGTCTAGTTGCTCCTAGTAAAATTTCAGGTCGGCCGGAAATTCAATATTGCCACCACAGCTAAAAATAGATTTAAAATAAATAAATTTATAGCGACTACTTCCTGAAAACTATAAGTGACATTGATATGGGACTTTTTCTTAAATGATCAGCATGATATCATGTTGGTCTTTGTCGAAAATAACTTTGATTCGTCATTAAACATGGCTGCCAGCGGCATTCTTTCTTTACATAGAGTTATGTAGTAAAAACTTGTAGCGACTACTTCTTTGAAATTACTTGACTTGAAGGATTTTCATGAAACGCAATAGAAATGTTGCTCTTGATGTCTAGTTGATCCTAGCAAAATTTCAGGTTGGCCGGAAATTCAAGATGGCCACCATGGCTAAAAATAGATTTTAAAAAAATTAGCGACTACTTCTTAAAACTATAAGTGACATTGATATGGGACTTTTTCTAAAATGATCAGCATGACATGATGTTGGTCCTTGCTAAAAATTATTTTGATTCGACATTAAACATGGCTGCCAGTGGCCATCTTTCTTTACATAAAGTTATATAATAAAAACTTGTAGCAACTACTCCTCTGAAACAACTCGACTGATTTTCATGAAACTTCACAGGAATGCTGACCTAGCTTTCAAAACCTGTCAGTAGAGCTTCAAGGTCATTGACCGCTTGTTTAAGAAACTAGTCACAGCCATCACAAGAGTACCAAACTACTAGGGCCTTTTCTTTACTTATGAGTATTTAAAACTGATTTCGAAATGGTGACCTTGACCTTTACTTATATCTCAACTCATTTCCAAATGGTGACGTTCACCTTAACTTCCTATTTGAAATAATCTAATTTCTAAATTTAACCATCACCACAACTTCTTCATATGGTATCCAAAAAATGGTCACCATAATAGTCTGATATATTCCTGCAATGATGGCATGCTTACCTCGTAAGAGTTTACTGACGACAGATAAATATCTGGGGGTGGCTGTAAATAACCTTAATAATCTGTAGATGATCCTTTAAACAACAACTAATTAATGGTAATCTGCATCTGATATTAAAACATAAATGTCTTGAGTTGCGAACTAATTCCCAACATATGACCTTGACCTTAAATGTTGCAGATTTCTATGCATATTATGTTATACAGTTTCAGTTTATTGATAGGCTAAAGTGATATCTATTAATTATACTATCGCCAATTTATATTCCACAGAAATATATTGCTCCTGTACTGAAGATTCACCGGGCGGCCTCTGACACTATAGAAGACTACATGAACGACTACGGATATCTGGGTCCCCTGCTGCATGCAGCCGTAATCAAGGAGAGAAATGCCTCTACATCGTCACAAAGCCAGCCTCAAAAACCCACACTTCATATATCTCAGGTTGCTTCCTCTTTACAAGTCACAGAAACCCCCACTTGTTATGTATCTCTGGTTTAAATAAAACTTCTTAATATAATGCGATGTATTTTAACAGTAAAACTATTTAATATACAGTTATTGACTGTGTGTTAAGATAACATTATATTTGCTTCCATAGACATGTAAAGTTACCAAAGGCAATGCCCAAGGGTAAAATTATGTCTATGGTAGCAAATATACATTTCATTCGAACAGGCAGTCGCTAATATTTAGATTACACCGAACAACAATAACAACACAGTAGACTAATTTCATAACATGGATAACATCAGAGCTTTATATTACTTTAATACATTAATTGGGTTGTATAGCAATAAGATCCACGTGCCTGCATGTCGGTTAATCATGTAATATTGATATTGTCTATTAAAATTACAATACTGATTTACCGTGTGGAAGATCGCTGTTACAAGTAACTGATACATGTATGCCATAAATTAATTGAAAAAAGTGTTTAGGCCATTTCAAGCTTTTTCAAAATGTGTTGTTTCAAAATAAGATAAGAAGGTCTTGCCATTATTGTGTCCCTTGCATAGCATGGCAGACACTTGGAGATCACTGGCTGTCGTCGTCGCCCACACTTTAACCTGCATCCTAACCAAGCTCATAATGGGCCATAAATAGTATTTGACCGATGTTCATAAAACATATCATCATCTTACCTCAAGGAATGTCGTAAGACATGTCCAATAACACTTACTTTATTTTTGGCAAAGTTTTTCTCCTTTTTCATAAAACTTTAACCTGCCACCTAACCTAGCTCATAACTTGGCCAAATATTGGTCATGAAACCTTATACAGTTTTTCCATACTAATTTTCCAATATGGAGTTTTGCCCCTTTCCATAAACATTAACAATTTAAAAAAAAAAAAGCTCCATAATTCATGAAGGATTGCAAACCCTGACTTCAAACGTTATACAATCATGTAGTTAAGATTCTTATTGACAAGGCAGGCAACATAACCCTTCTAGTCTTTAATTATCAACTGAAATTTCTTTTTCAGCCCAAGCCACACATTGTAATAGGTGGACATCCTGGTTCTCAGCCGCAAACTCCCACAAGTGCTAGGATCCAGCAGACTAGTATCACCGTTCCACGCACGCCCACAACTCCCGGCATGCCCGGAAGCAACACTGGACAGAAATATGTTATCATGTCATCACAGCAACGAGCCGGCACGCCTGTACAATCTACCGGAAGCATTTCATCAGGTGCTACCTCAATAGTAAAGGTTATGCCAGGCATGCAACAGATGCAACAGATGCAGCAGATGCAACAGACGCAGCAAAGTGGGATAACTCAAGTTACAACTGCTGGGCAGAAAATAGTGGTTATGTCCCTTCCTCAGTCTATGGCTGGTTCCCAGAACGTTCATCAAGCACAGGGTGCTGGCGATGTGGGAATGAGATCTATTTTTAGTAACGAACATCAGGTGCAGACAACTCAGGTTTCATTGATAAAACATGAACCAAATTCTTGAAAATATGGTAATGTGGCTGAAAATGGGAGTATGTTTCCTCAGTTCAGAGGGAATATAAACATAGAAGTGAATCTATTGAATAAACTTGTTGGGGCGTTGTGTAAGGAAAGTGACCCATTGTACATTGTTCAGTAACGCAGACAGGTCTATAGACTGATAAGACTGGAATAGACATTCTCTAGTCGAGAGGTGACAAGCAGGGATCCTTAATGTTGAAGGCTTGGAGATAACTTGATTTTACATTTGAATGAAATGCTAGTTTAGTTGCAAAGAAGAGAATAATCACGGTTGGAACTGTACTCTTTCAGAGCAGTTATGAAGGACATGTATGCTACCTGAATATAGAGGAATTGGATACACACACGTGGACACTTTGTTTAGGCCCGTTCAATTATTGGTGAACATATGATTGTCAAAAAATAGTGGATTTAGCTGAATTGAGAATGAAGAGATGAATTTGGATGAATTTGCAAGATTTTTAAATGAAAACAGCATGGTTTATTGATATTTCAAATTGAAGCGAGATTTGGACTTGATGTTTTAAATTTAGCATAAAAATTAGCAAGTCTCTCAACTGAAGAGTAGCAAGTAATACAGTCTTGGTGGTTACTGGAAATAATAAAGTGGCAGAATATAATGTCCTGTTATTTAATTTTCAAAACAAACTTGTTTTGTCTGGTTTGTGATATTTTGATAAGTCGTATGTATGCAACAAGCTTTGTTAGATCTGAATTCACATGGTCTATATGCATTATACAAGCAACTACTCAAACTGCAATTATGTCTGTATAATAATAATATATTATTAAGATATCATGTTCTTGTAGTTGTGTTCGTTTATCCATAACATGTATTACTATAATTTATCAGTAGATATCGCTGTTAATTTTGGAATGAATGAATGGTGTTTTATGACGTCAACACATAAATAGGTCATATTACGCACAATGTTAATGTTGGATATGCTGGTCATGTTGTGTTGTCCCAGAAAACAATACTTGACTGTTCGCCGGTACTTGAGTTGTACCCCACCTTCTACAGAATTTGATTTCCATTTCAGATGGCAACCAACACATTTTGATTTTTGAAACCTACGAAACTCCACATTTGTTAGATCTCCTGAACCAAAGCCTCAAGGTGATCGATCTATTGGGATCACTCTTTGTCCATCATTGTTAGCTTTTGCTTCTAACGACTTCTCCTCAGAAACCTCTTGGCCAATTTTGACATATGGATATCCTTAGATGAAAGCTTTTCAGATTTGTAAAAATTATGTTTGCGCGACATCCAGGATGGCCGCTGTTACCATAAAAGGTCGAAACCTTAAAAAATCTTCTAGAACCACTGGACAGATTTCAAGTCGTTTTTAGATTACCTAAGCCAAAGGGTCAAGGTGATCTATTGGGATCACTCTTCATACGTCGTCCGTCCGTCTTTGTCGTCGTCGTTAACTTCTGCTTCAAACAACCTCCTCAGAAACCACTCAGCGAATTTTGACCAAACTTCACATTTATGATCCTTAGATGAATGCTTTTTAGATTTGTTAAAATTATGTCAGCGCGACATCCAAGATGGCCACCATATATGGTCAAAACCTTAAAAAATTGTCTCAAGAACCGCTGAACAGATTTCGACAGTTTTTCTTTTAAAATGATCGCCAATGCCTAGACTCAAGTTTGTTTAAATGAAGTCCCCGGGGTCAAAAATGACCGTGCCCTGGGGTTCCAAAGTTTGTATATTGAGATTTTGCATGTTTTCATAGACTTGTAAAAAATCTCTTCTCTGAAACCACAAGGTACAGAGCAAATGGTGACCCTGCTGTTGTATTTGGCCCCGCCCCGTTTTACATACTTATATTAAGATTTTTTTTAAAAAATCTTCTCCGAAACTACAAGAGCCAGAGGTTTAATATTTTGCATTTGCTATAAGCTAATGGTCCTCTGCCAAGTTTGTTCAAATGCTGACCTTGATGTCAAATTTGGCCCCGCCCCAGGGTTCACAGTTTAACATAGACTTATACAGGAAGTTTTTAAAAAAAAAAAAAAAAAAAAAATCTTCTCTGAAACTACAAGAGATAGAGGTTTATTATTTTGCAATTACTACAAGATGATAGTCCTCTACCAAGTTGTTCAAATGGTAATGGGGTCACATTTGGCCCCGCCCCAGGGGTCGTATGTTTTACATACTTGCATAGGGAAAAACTTAAAAAAATCGTCTTCTCTGAAAACGCAAGAGCCAGATGTTTAGTACTTTGCATTTGCTATAAGCTAATGGTCCTCTACCAAGTTTGTGCAAATGCTGACCCTGATGTCAAACTTGGCCCCGCCTCGGAGTTCACAGTTTTACATAGACTTATATAGGAAGTATTTTTTTAAAAATTCTTCTCTGAAACTACAAGAGCCAGAGGTTTAATATTTTGCATTTACTACAAGATGATGGTCCTCTTCCAAGTTGTTCAAATGGTAATGGGGTCACATTTGGCCCCGCCCCAGGGGTCATATGTTTTACATACTTGCATAGGGAAAAACTTAAAAAAATCTTCTTCGCTGAAAATGCAAGAGCCAGATGTTTAGTATTTTGCATTTGCTATAAGCTAATGGTCCTCTACCAAGTTTGTGCAAATGCTGACCCTGATGTCAAACTTGGCCCCGCCTCGGAGTTCACAGTTTATGGGATGGCGAGTTGTCCGTCGTCCGTCGCCCGTCCGTCCGTCCGTCCGTTGTCCGTCGGTTAACTTTTTCCTTGTGAACACTCTAGGGCCTTCATTAGTAATCGAATTTTTACTAAACTTTGCCAGTGTCTTTATATCAATAAAACCTCGGATAAGTTTGAAAACCAGCCGGATCGGATAAATTTCACCGGAGTTATGGCCCTTGTTTTGCTGAAAAATGCCATATTAAGCCTTGTGAAAACTCTAGCACATTTATTTATTATTTGATCTTTACCAAACTTGCACAGATTGTTAATATCAATTAACCCTCAGACAGATTCGAAAATCAGCCAAATTGGGTCAGTAACACCAGAGTTATGGCCCTTGTTTTTTCTGAAAAATGCCATTTTCTGCCTTGTGAACACTCTAGCACATTCATTTATTATTTGATCTTTACCAAACTTGCACAGATTGTTAATATCAATAAAAGCTTAAACAAGTTCGAAAACCAGCTAAATCGGATCAGTAACACCGGAGTTATTGCCCTCGTTTTTTCTGAAAAATGCTATTTTCTGCCTTGTGAACACTCTAACACCTTCGTTTATTATTTGATCGTTACCAAACGTGCACAGATTGTTAATACCAATGATAGCTTGGACAAGTTCGAAAATCAGCCAAATTGGGTCAGTAACACCAGAGTTATGGCCCTTGTTTTTTTTGAAAAATGCTATTTTCTGCCTTGTGAACACTCTAACACATTCATTTATTATTTGATCTTTACCAAACTTGCACAGATTGTTGATATCAATGAAAGCTCAAACAAGTTCGAAAACCAGCTAAATCGGATCAGTAACACATGAGTTATTGCCCCTTGTTTTTTCTGAAAAATGCTATTTTCTGCCTTGTGAACACTCTAGGGCCTTCAATATTAATCGGACCTTTACTTAACTTTGGCAGTGTCTTTATATCAATGAAAGCTCGGACAAGTTCGAAAACCGGCAAGATCGAAATAATTTCACCTGAGTTATGGCCCTTGTTTTGCTGAAAAATGCCTTGTGAACACTCTAGCACCTTTTTTTATTATTTGATCTTTAACAAACTTGCACAGATTGTTAATATCAATGAAAGCTCGGACAAGTTAAAAACCCAGATAGATCGGACCATTAACAGCGGAGTTATTGCCCTTGAATTAGTAAAAAATGCTATATTTTGCCTCATTAAGACGATAGGGGCTTCATCTTTCTCCAATCTTTACCAAACTTTACCAGATTGTTTATATAAATGAGAGCTCAGACAAGTTCGAAAACCAGCTAGATCGGACCATAAACAGCGGAGTTATGGCCCTTGATTTTGTTAAAAATGCTATATTTTGACTCAAGACGATAGGGCCTTTATCTTTTATTCGATCTTTACCAAACTTTACCAGATTGTTTATATAAATGAAAGCTCGAACAATTTCGAAGA